>JBBMOY011433644.1:0-21122 GCA_037951405.1 Platydemus manokwari | reverse complement strand
AAGAATAATAATAAGAATAATAATAATAATAATAATAATAATAATAATTGATAAAAAATAATGAACATGTTATATTATAATTAAATAATTATCAATGGAAAACATTAGCATAATTAACGGTTAAAAAGTTAAATAACAACTCTCAAGCAGTATAAATCCAACAATAGTAATTCAACAGTGTAAATTCGATATTTATTTGTCGAAAGTGATTTACTTTATCAATCGCAATTACCAATTTCACTGTGAATAAAATCAGTCTCAAAATGATAAAATTGTTTTCCCATTTAAAATTTTCAATTTATTTATGGTTTAATTTATCATATGCTCTAATTTACACGATAATTATGTTGGCGTATTGTGGGTTTTATAGAAATGTAATAAGAAAATATGCAGTTTTATAAATAAAATATCAAGAATTATATCCAGTGATATCTGACCAACAGTTAAAATAACGAATATTGTTTCTTAATATATAATTAAAATTATAACAAGTATAAATTAATAAATTATAAATTTACTTGGCTACACGAATACAATAATAATTATTTAGATGAAACAATAGGCAGGCTTTTAATTAAGTAATTTATCTATGGTTCTATTGTTCCTATAGAAATGAATTTTAGTTTTCTGTTCTTTCAGGCTAGACCCCTTGTATGTGAATCTATATTTACCGGCAATCCCTCTTATTGATATAAATCAACGCTACTAAATTAGGTGTAAATAATTGAATGGTTGGATTTGAACCAATCGATATAAAGTTATGTTAGAGTTACATAAATTTATTATTACAATAATAATTATAAAAACCATTTTAACGAAATTCAAATTACTTGAACTTTAAAATCAATATAGGCGACAAAATAATTCTAATTTGTCAGTAAACTCTTTTCGTTTTTATACATTTATTCCTATCGCTCAATCGGTTTTTCGTTTAATAAAATTTTCTCCTCATAAATAGAATAATCCGCGTATATTTTTCTGTAGATGTTTATTTAAAAATACTTCTTTTTAAGTTATGGGGTTACTATAAAATAATGTTGTTTCTGAAATTTTCATATTTTAATGATGGATGTTTGGCAATAATGGGTGCGGAACTGACTTCTTTGGGTTGATTTATACTTTTGTTGACTTATTAATTTTTGATACTATTTTTAGCTATTTTAATTTCATAATTCCATTTTAGAATTTTATTATTACTATTTTTATTTTCATATCTATTTTTAGATTTTTCTTTAAATAAAATTTGTGTTAATTATTGTTCCTGTTTGGGATGGTTTTTAGTACTCCGAGACACAAATATAAATTATTGTATAAGGATTTATTCATCAATCAAAAAATCTACACTCGATAATAAATGAAATACGCATAGAGATTTGGCGAGTTATTTTATATTAAGAATAGGATAGGAAACTCGTCAAGATCAGGAGTAATGGGGAAAGTATTATATATTTTAAATTTGAAGGATTTATAGACTGTTTATACAGTAAACTTATAACATTTGCATTTTGATCGAAAATAATTAATATAACACACCTAAATTATAATTAGATGAGTATTGTTGAGTGAAGACCAAATCCTGATAAAGAAAAACGATTTCGTACCTTGAAACCCTTGTTCTAGCAATTTAAGCATTGACACACCTACATAATCATACAAGCTTGACAACCAGCGAATCACAGATGACTTAAATAGAAAAATTATAATTTTACGAGAAACATAACTACACAAAGAGACACACATAGGGATTGACTAATCCCCACATCTTATGATCGATAGATCCAATGCATATACAATAAATAAAACAATCAATT
Organism: Platydemus manokwari; assembly: GCA_037951405.1. Taxonomy (NCBI): domain Eukaryota; kingdom Metazoa; phylum Platyhelminthes; order Tricladida; family Geoplanidae; genus Platydemus; species Platydemus manokwari. The sequence goes on along the minus strand of JBBMOY011433644.1, from coordinate 19,311 downwards.
AAAAGTGAAACACACAAAACACGAATATAAATACTGAGACTGAGATGGTCAAATGCGAGTGTATTGGAGTCAGCGGAGTCAGTTGTTCAAGTGTTTATGTTGAACATTTTATTAAATTGTTTGGAGGTAAATTTGTATAATTGTTTGCCATTTTTATATTCAACAATATTGTAAATAAGTTTTATTTACTATCACACTGTAAAAGCTTTCTGTACAAATAATAATTCACAAGTTCCGAGCCCTCGAATAATTTCGTCAATAAAAATCGGATCAAGTCCTGATACAAAGTTGCAAATACCGGTCGAAGATCTACTTCTGACTTTTCTAATGCATGCTAAAGTACTATTATAGTGCGAATCAAATTACAAGCGTTCGTAAATTTTATTACGTTGGCTTAACACTAAATATTCTATTTTTTACCGATATTCCGAATTACTATTCTCGAATGTCCTATATAATATAAAATAATACAAAATGAAATAAACTGTCCTTAATGAAATCTGTTTCGATAAAATTCTTGAATTTGCCATATTCGAAATGGCAATCTTCAACCGATTGTCGTTCTTTTATGTATCATTTTACTCGCAACACTGTGCAGCAAATTCTCTACTATTGGCTTGATATGTATAAAATGCCAAGTCAATAATAATCAATAATGACCTAATTTGGAAATTTATTTACCATTTATAATTTTTACTGTAAATAAAATGAAAAGTTTAAACAATTAATTTCATTGTTTATTTTAATATTTATTTTTAGTAATAATAATTTTATTTTAGCAATTATTATTTTCTTTCTTTCAGTTTTATTTATTTCTATTTATCTTTTAAAATAACAAATTCAATTCTTTGTATTTATTTTAGTCAATTAATTTCTGTTACGTTGTTTTAATTAGTTATTTTATTTGCTGGTCTGTTCACGTTCAAGTACGTCTTAAAATTAATTCGTCGCTCTTTTCGAGTGATGGTTCGAAATTAAACCATTGATTTATTCACATTTTAATTACTGTTTACCATTGAGTATTTCAGACAATTAACATTGTTTTATTCTGGTTTTTTTCGCTTGATGTTTTTTCTCATATTATTTATTAAAAATTCGATAAAAATTATTTGTTAATACTTAAAAATCTATTTTAATTTTATATAATTTTCTTTCTGGCCTTTGTTAGCAGTTGTAATTTTATTGAATACGAATTGAAAATGAATTTAAGAAAGTCAACCCACAAAGTACATTTAATTTGATACTTTTAAATTTTTCATATTTTATTAAACTTTTTTATTCAAAATTATTAATATGGAATTTAAATCCTCACACCCACTTCCTTTAAAATCTCTGATTTACTTCACCTTTTTGTCATTAAATTTTCAATTTATTCTTATTTTTCTGGCTTCACTATATTCACAAATTTCTCTTTATCGTGTATCTTTTTTATTTATTTTATTAATATACGTTATTCTCTACTCCAAATTATTCTCTGAGAGTCGAGAAGATAAGTACAGGTCTTTCATTGTTGTCTCTGATGCTTCGTTGTTGAAATTCTATACTTTTCTCTCTTTGAAATTGACACACAATATGACCCAAATTATTTTTATGCAGATCAAAAGCTTTGAAAATTTTACTTTGAATTATTAAATTGATGAAAATTGTTTGTATCTTGTCTTTTTGCTTTTAGAATTATTTTTGACAAATTAATGAATTGGATTTGTTGTGCTTATGATCATTCAGATTATGTTTTCTTATACTCTCGTCATAAATTCATACTTATTTCTATTTATATATTTTAGCCACCATTTCAATCGATCATGATCTGTAGTAGTCACATGCGATTTCAATTTAAAGGATTTGATTTTTATTACTATCTCGCATCATTCATTTGACATACGTGGGATTTTTCTTGATCTCCACGCACTCACAATGTTTGCTTTTAATCACACTATTTGTGTGACATTCATAAATGTAGTGCAAAAATTGTTTAAATTTATAAATAATTTATTACAAAATCATTCCCCACTGAATTCTAATTTTATTCTTATTAAATCTGTTCCTTATTAATTGTCTTATTTTAATTACTTTTACATTAAAAAGGAAAGATGAAAAATAAAATAATTAATAAAGATGTATTCCTCAATTTCCTGATTATGAGAATAATAATCCACTTATACACTTAAAATCATATTTTTAAAGACTTTGTTTTTATAAAAGATTATCAGAGATTTTATTGTTCACTACTACTTGGTTAATTCGACATCTCGATATTAAATTCTATACATACATCAAAGTCTCGGTAATGGCTTTACAAATGTGCTAGACTAGTAATTTTGTGTAATTGGAAAAGAAAAGTTATAAACTTTTCAAGTGTAACGTCTGTTCTAATCTTACAGTCGATGTCTATTGTTATCGTTTAAAAGGATTAAATATTTGTAAGATAGATTTAAGAATCTAAATGTGCTCGAATTATTTTGTTATATAATTGTAATAAATAAATGGTGACTTAAGTTCAAAATATAAATCGCGATTTTTAAATGTTATAATCAAGTATACCATAATTATTTTACTATTGATTTTACTCCAATAGGAGTGGTCTTTATAAATTTTGACATTTTCATATATAAGTAATAAATGAGAAAATAAAGAATAAGCGCAATAAATATTAGTGTTGACTACAATCAATGCACGATAAATGATAATTAGATCTTGATTATAATAATGATTAAGGAACAAATATAAAGGATTTATTATTAGATTGTTTAAAATTTAATGTCTTCAGGCTCTTAAGATAGAATCTATTTTAAGGGACGACAGCAGGAGACCTCAGGCATCACTTGAGACTTGAAGTTAGTTTAGTCTAAAGTTCCTGTGTAAATTCTTGTGTTACTGATTTAATGTAATTCTTTTTTTGTTCTATCTTTTCCGATCGGTTGCAAATTAGTAACTTGTGTTGGTTCATGATAATTCTTTGAAATTACCCATTCCTCATCATGTGATCTATTAATTAAAAGAATTTTCATTGATTATAGATTTATTATCGAATGGCTGTTATTTAGAGTACTACAGGATTTAAAATTATACGGAGTACTTGGTGTAGAACACAATGATGCTCTTATCAATTTGGCTTCAAAAGACAAATAAGTTGATCACTAACATTTATTAACTAATACACTTTGCGAGCTCTCGCTGTACAAGATTAAATGATAAGGACCGAGCTCTTAAATAAGTTTGTCACTAAAAATCGGATCGAGCTCTGATACAAAATTGAAAATACCGGTCAGAGATCTACTCCTGACTTTACCACTACGCCCGTAAATACTGTTACGAAATAAACAAACGGTACCGGTGATCACAGATACTTTAACGTTTCCATATTACTCTATTACTTTCCAAATTACCGGTATTTTAAAACACTATCGCTAATATCCTATCATAATTAATTAAAATAACCTAAAAATCACTTGTAATATTCCTCTAAAATTTGCTTCTTAGTTAATGGCAATCTTCAACTGACTGTCATTTCTTTAAATATCGTTTTGCTACCAACATCGTGCAGCAATTTCTCTGCCATTGGCTTGACATTTATAAAATACCAAGTCAATAATTGTCAATTATTTCTCAATTTGGAAATTTGTTTACTGTTTATAATTTTTACTTTAAATAAACAAACGAAAATGTTTACATAATTAATTTTGTTGTTTATTTTTAATTTAATTTAATTTTAATATTTATTTTTAATGATAATAATTTTATTTTAGCAATTATTTTCTTTCAATAATTTGTTTTATTTATTTTCATTTTCAAAAATACCAAATTGAATTCTTTGAATTTATTTTAGTTAATTATATTTTATTGCTTCATTTTTATTTATTATTTTTATTTGCTGAGCTCTTCAAAATAATGCATGATATATTGAAAAAATTACTCATGTTCTGGAATTAATAAATAGTATTGATGTGATTACAGAGAGAGATTATGATTTACAGCTATTAACGACGATCGATCCTGTTATGACATGGAACGAATTGCATAATTTTATTGGTAGTTGAATGGGGGATTTTGTATAATTGTAAATATATAATAACAATGATAAGATGTATCGATAATGATTAATAGGAATGATTATTATAGTGATAATGATAATATATTTGTTATATAATATATAATTATTTATTACCCCACTAAGTTTTTCGAAAAAAATTATTTAATCGGCTTTTATAATTGTTTTCCTTAATTTATAAATTTATTATTTTCGTAGCCATTTTCTTTATTTCCATGCCTTGCATTACGCATTGATTTTGCTTACATTTCTTTTCTTACGTAATCAGTCTTTTAATTTTTTAATTATTACTTTTAATAGATAAGTAAATACAAAACTTAAATAAAGAAGTGTTATTTCATTGGTACATTATTGTTGAGAATTGATCGCTTGCAAAGCAAATGCATATTGAATAAAAATGGCATCTGCTAAGAATCAAATAAATTCCTCAAACCAACGTTGGATAATAAATAAGGTTTTTAATCACTAGAGTTCTGCTGGTTGTTAATGTTATTGATTTATTGAAACAGCGTCATCATTTGGTATTCATCGATATTCAGATAGTAAAGACGATAGATTTCGTTTGGCTGGTGTAAACTAAGCACACTTATTCCTATACGATCAATTATCATCGAAACGACATTAATAAATCTTGTATATTAATAATCTGGTGAAAAATGTATTTTTTTTCGCATCCATCGTAAAATGTATTTCTGTATAAAAATATAACTAAAAAGAAAATTATAAAAAATTAATTTTTATTTTTATTGATTTGTTAGTCTACCTGATGTAGAGTCCAACAATAGTTGATAATTTATTAATCTGACTCCAAAAACAATAAGTTGATCACTAAGTTACATTTTATATTAGAATATACAAATCTATTTACAATTGCTGAGCCCTTAATAAGTTCTGTCGAATGGATAAGAAAAAGCGGATCGAGTCCGTTCGCAAAATTGTATGTGTTGGTCAAGGATCTCCTAGTGACCTTAAAACCACATCCCTAAATACTTTTGCTATTCTAATAGTTTTACCGGTGTTCGCCATAACTATTACAATAGCCCTTTACTCTGATACAATTTATTATACTGTTATTATTATACTTGTCTGCAAATCCTTCTCTTTTGTAGTTCTCCTTTTATGGCAGTCTTCAATTGACAGTCATGCTTTCATATACTATTTTATTTCCAACACTGAGCAGCAAATTCTCACTCATTGGCTTGATATTCATAAAATGCCAAGTCAATAATTACCTGATATTTCCTAATTTGGCAAACTATTTACTAAATATAAATTTTAATATAAATAAACAAATTCTATTTGTTTAATTTAAATTTATTATCCATTTTTCATATTATTTTGTTTTAAAATCTATTTTTAGTAAAAATTACTTTATTCTAACATTATCTATTTATTTTTCACTAAAAATATTAAGTTCAATTTTTATTAGTTTGTTTCAGTTAAAAGTTTTCATTAATTTTTTATTTGCTGTGGACTTCAGATTTAAGAGTTTTATCTTGAAATTGTGTAGACAATTAGTTAATATTTTTTTCTTCTGAACAATTTCATAGAAAGAACCATGAATTCATTAAAAACTAATATCGATATTAAATACCCAAAGAAAAAACAGCTAAAATTTCCATTTAAAATCTTATACCCAGACCTAGATATAATCCTTCTAATTAAATTTGCTATGGCTAACCGAAAGAGAAGAAAAATAACTTCGTTGGAATGAATCACAAACAATTAAAAATTAATCTAATATATTATACTTGTTAGATGCTTATCATCTCTAACTGGCTCTTTGTTTTAAAAGCCATTAGAGCTCACGAAATTCTGAAGATAGATGTATCTGATATTCTGATTCGAGATTTCTCTATTTGAAGTCTTCAATTTGCAAATGGTCGAATAGTTATGTTATAAACTTGCTGTTTTAGACTGACCAGTGCTGGAGAGTTAGTACTTCCAACAGACATTCTTCTTTTGTACGTGTAAATCTTGTAAGTCATATAGGCATCTCTGAGTAATTCCTTTATTAGGAACTCCAAGATAAACGATATTTGCTTCATGTTGTGTCCGATAATTTATATATGGACCTTGTTGTTATCAGGGTTTCAATTGACATGGATACACACGACATAGAGATGAGAAGCTAAGAAACATTGCTCAGTCGTCCGTGTCTTTTTTTATTGTGGACCAATGGTTAAAGAAAAGCATGGATAGTGAATCATGTAGGATATCTGAGAATTTGCCACGGTTATTTTCTTAGAAAAAGTATGTCTTATCCGCTAAATCAGTGACTTTTAGTTGGATTTTATTACTGTGGTGATTGAATTCAGAATCAATTTGTGGATTGCTGAGATTTCTGGCGGCAAATATTCTATTGGTTCACTAGGTTGTAGTGATTGATCTTTTGACGGATTCAATTTTGTCTGATATTCAGGGTAGCGCATTTGATAAATAGGTGGCTTCGATGAATAATATTGTCATTATCAGTAGTGTTTTAATCATTCCTCATAAACCAATTGTTCATTACCTGTTGAGTGTAGAACGCAACTTCTCGTTAGATATTCGACTCCAAGTAAGTAAACAATTTTTCTCACTGATAAGTCTTTACATCAATTTAACAACATTATTTAAGCTGATAACACAATGGCCAAGCCCATAATAAAATTTCAGTTATCAAGAAACTGTTCTTGCCCATACAAATGCTAAAGTCAAGACATCTTTGATGCTTTACTAACTGAACTAGCTATTCAAGCGTGAAAAAAATTCTATTTTTGCATGCTGTAAAAGGAATTAAATTACCTCTTCTGAAGTTCTAGCTATTATTTTATGAGAGGCTCTGAGAAAAACCTGATTTCGTCGGTCAGAGATTTGTTAATATCTTTGATTTTAGTTGATTCTAAATGACTTGGTGGAAATCGATTTCGTCAGATAATAATTATTCTAGCTGCGATTGATTCTCTTTAGAAATTTCTACTCGATAATTTTTATGATCTGTTTGACACCATTTTTGTTAATGGCAATCTTAATTGAATTGCTTCGGTATTTATAGCGTTTTACTTGCTCCATTATGGAGTAAAACCGGATGGTCACTAAATTTCATTTTTGATATAAAGACTACGTCTTTTTCTAGGAATTTATTAATTATTTTACCTTAAATCTTGTTTGAATTATTAAAATGGTATATTTATTCTGTCATTATTTATTTATATCTTGATTATATTTGCTGGACTCTATTTAATATATATCTTGATTATTTCTGGCCATGTTCTCTACATTCGTCTATTCAAATTTATTTTATATTTATTAATTTTAAAACTTAAAAAAATAAAAAATTAACAAAAAAAACTAATATTTATCAAACATAAAGTTGTTCTTCACGAGGCGGTTAGAGAATCCCTCATCTCATTTTTAATTGGTTGGCAAAATAGTTTGTATAGTTTTATGGTTACGCAATGCAGGAAATCCGTTGCTGGTCGGGAAATATAAACTAAAGAAATTTTAATTTTAATACTCACAAATTCAATTACAACTTTGTGAGGCGTATCAATTGCTGACAACAAATCTCCATTCGGAGAATGATATCAGTTGTTTGATAGAAAAAATTAAGTTTACCATTTGTGAATATACACGTTGCTGAATAAAGCTTTATCAAAGTGATTTGTCGAACGCTGAATAATTCTGCAACTCGTTGAAATTCGGATTTAAAATAATCTTAGAACGTTGAATAGATCTTGGAGTTATCTTGAAACTCAAATATATGATCCTGTCAGATTTGTTCGGTTTTGTGGAGAAAATACTGAATTTTACTTCAGGATTTATAGTGATTTGCAATGTGGGTGCATGATTAATTTAATTTGCCAATTTCCTTGGCAATATCCACCGTTGTCATGGCAGTTTGAATTTGTATTTAAATTTCTATGTCTATGCTTATTAATGCCATGGCAATGTGGATTAATAATCATTTTTCAAAAATTTTATGGCTATTATTAATATAAATCCGCCCATATGCCTACATTTTAATACATGTGGCTTTATTTGCGATTATTATTATTATTTATTATTATTGTGTAATATGTTATATTATAAGGCTTGCATCCTGAGTGGGTATATTATCCCGACACATTTATAATTTGAACTCCATTGAAGTTCTATCTTTATTGAAACACCTACAATTTTTAACACCGCGTTACTAATGCTTTCACCTTAGCAATATATTAATCACGATGGTGACGTGAATTAAATTTTTCAATCACCATAACAACGCGAATTTTTAAATTTCCCGAATTAATTTTAGGGTTGATTATTCATGTTATTAATGTGTAGTGGAATGTGTGTTGAATATACACAACACTCCTGTGCTTTATTGGTCATTTTGAGTCGTACTACCTGTTTCCTTTTGTATAATTTCTAAATTTACCTCTTTGCTCGTGTAACTGTTGTCGTATTTTGGCACAAAATTGTGAGTCATCATTAGTGAAAAACATATCTGTTTCTTCATTTCATTTTGGGTTTCTTTGCCTTGTATTAAGTTTTGTTGGTAAGTACACTTTATTATTTTTTCATTTCTCGTTTACAAGCTTGTCTGAGTTTGTAACTGCTAACAATGTCCCTTGATCGGTGCGATCACAGCATTCCGCAGAACTCTTACTGAGCCCGAAGACGTTCTGCTCGACTTTTTGTTCCATGTATTCGCGTTTAAGTTATTGTAGTTTTATCCATTTGTCAGGGGTGATTGATTCATATGCCATTAGCACTTTCTGTTGTGATTTGTCATGTGCTTTTGGACAACTTCAGCTTAAGTGTCCAAATATTTGATTTTTCGCTGTATATTGACATCGTGCTTTTTACTGGTGTTACTTTGAATCATCAGATTAATTTTAGATGTCAGCATTTTTTCAAGTTTTTCGCAATGGAGATTAGTCCGGGTGCAGTAGTTAGTTTTGTGACATTTGATTTTGTTTTCACTTGTGCCTGTGATAGCAATGCATTACCATATATCACAAATTCGGCATGTTGAATTTGTTTGGTTCATTACCGATGCTTCATTATTATTTTAATTATTTCATTTATTTTGTTCTTCCTTATTATTGTTTAATTTTTTTGGTTCCATTTCTTACGAGGCACAAATTTGTTCTCCGCTAGTCAAACTTTTTATACAAGATTGAGGGTTTATCTTCCATATGTAGGCTGATAGTTGCCCTGATATGTGGGAGTAATGCGTCCGATAGTTGATAATTGAAATAGCCCTGGGTCTATATTGAAATTTTAAATTTGAAATGTATGCATTTTATTTTGACTGCCTATAAATGGTTCTTATATTTCTGTTTTTCTATTATTGTTTTTATTTGGGATTGATTGATTATTTGAGGAATTTCGGACCTCGTGATATGTCCAGGATCTGCTGAAAATTTTTCATCGTCACTTCAAGACATCTTTGACTTTTTATTTGAACTCTAAGAGCTAGTACTTAATTGGTATGTAAAGCTTGCAAAGCCTTGTATAATATTTAAAATATAGCTTCAAGAAGCTTTCTTATGGCCTAAATGATTTGAATCACATCATACTCATATAATGGAATGGATCTAGGTGATATATGTGATACTTTATTATCTGTGAGAGTAATTACATGGTTAGACAGTTCCACCAACGTATGACTCGTCCCAGTGTAAAGCGTTGATTGCGCATATAAATTTGAGTTATTTATAATAAAATAGTCGATAACATTAATGTTTATTTAATGAATATGAATTATTATACAATGGCAATAATTAAACTAGATGATCTTAACTTTTACTGATTTTATGATTGTAACATTGACGTGCACTGAAGACAGTTGAAAAACCAGTATTTGGAACTTTAGCCTACAACTTTAGTATAAAAAGAAGTTTGCGGAGATAAGCTAAAATTAGAAAGAAAGAACTTTGACATGGTTAATTTATTATTTAATAATTTCCTTTCAGATAATATTAACATTATTTATAATTAATAATAATAAGTACGAATTACTAACATCTGGTTTTCTTCTGTACTAGTTACTTCCTTCTCTTAGGATTGACAAAATCATTTGTGCTATTTTGTAATTTTATGTTCCTTTATATCCTGATTTGGTTTGTTTATTTTTGTTTCTGATTGGTTATTTTTATTTTTATTTTCCTATCTGGTTTCCATAACAACCAGGTAAGTAGTCTTGACAACTAGTAAGTTGCCATGGCTACAGTATTTATTGTGGTGTTTATATTGTTATTTTTCAAAATTGAATTACTTGATCCACCAATTAAGCACATTTTGTAATGATCAGAATTTGAACATTACATATGCTTCGTTAATTTTTGTTTATTATATCTTTGAGTTGATTTATAATATCTTTATTATCTACATTCTCAATCTTAAATAGATAATTTCATTTTTCATTTAATATCTTTGTAATATCTTGTTGTTTCTTACAATACTGTTCCTGCAGATATGCAGATGTGATTGATTGTTCGGATGTCAGATGTGCTTTGATGTTTGATCGTTTTCCTTACAAAGGGCAGTAAACATTAATATGCACATTACAACATGAGAGACTGAAAGAAATTTATCAACAGTCTAATAAAGGAAAATCATAGCTGCAGCACATCAAGCTAACACACACAACAAATCTATAAAATGTGTTGGGGGAGCCAAAAATACCAAAACACAAGAGAGTCAGAAAAATGAACAACGACCAATTCTTATTATATTCAGATAATACAGAAGTGAAATAATGTCCATGACTGTTAGCCCATATGAACCATGGATAAATAGAAAGTGACAAACGGTACAAAGTACAGAAAACTAACAAAAATTTAAAAATTAAAAACATTTGTCATTGGGTTCAAAATGCTTAGAGTTGATCCCTTTTTAAAGTCGACGAGTTGATATTCGAACATTTATAAAAATTCGAGAATAAAGAAATTGCTGCTGATCACTATTATTTATATGAAAGATTTAACTATTTTTCATATAATCTGAACGATAACTGATTTTTGTGATGGATTGTAAAGGCTGTTTATGGTTGTTATTTTCAACAGCTTGAGCTCCTATTGTTTTTATATTATCAAACAGTTTTATTGTTTTTACGGCATTAAATTAGAAAATCAAATCAACTAACAATATAAATTCTTATTTGAAATATTAACAAACAGAATTTACACAAATTAAACTCTAACGAGATATTAGACAACAACAAATTAGTTAAGTTATCCGTGGGTTCAAAAGGTCTGATCTTTTTGAACAACTGTTCATTCTTCTTTAAAAATTACCAAAATTTATCACACATTTTCTTTGTAGATAGCCAAATAGCTTTCAACAAATTGTAATTAACTTTCGAAGTTTTTCGTAGGAGTGAATTGCGATGAAAATCGATCAGCTTATATAGTTGTTGAAGTTCGATGCTTTATGCTTAGGATTTTCCATCACTTTTACAAATTTTTATCATTTTGTTGACTTTGCTCCTTATTTATTCACGATTTTAAAAATTTTTAAACTGAAAAATTTATTAAATTTAACTGACATTGGAAATTGTATTATATGATTTGTCAAACTTTAAAATTATTAATTAAATTTTCTTTTTATTCCTACTTAATTTGCCAATATGAAATTGTCTAATTTATTTTATTTCTAAATTTTTATATATAATAACATATATTTTTTGTATATAATATACAAAGATTATACAACCCACAAAAATTAATAATTTTTTTTAAAATGATATATAAATCACAAATGTTTGATTATTGGAATGACTAGTCGTTTTTGAGATCAGTACCAAGTCCAATAACCCATAAGCGTCTAAATCCATGCTCCAGTTCTTCTTTTCCATGTTATCCATACTCGATTAATCCCTATTGATGTTAACCGCTTTTTAAATACTATCTGGGGCGCAATTCTTGTTTGGACAGCAATTTATGGTATTTAGGTTATATTCGAAGTACTATGTAGTGCTTTGGTTTGTGCTGTTTCTACATCGGCTATCATGCTCCTCCATGCACCATAAGCGCTAATGGTGATAGATGTCTTCCAATCTTAATAGTAGAATAATTAACATCCTAAAAGTATTCATCTTTTGAAGTAAAAATAAGATATCATATATAACCTATTCTTAAAAATTCGAAAGGAAATCTCTAAATTCTTACGCTCTCGACACAATAACCCTGTTATTTGTTTGTAAAATAGAAATGCGAGTTTATCTGCATGATCTACAATTTCTTCTGTAATTTGATGGGTTTTATTTAATAAATTTGATAAAGAAACTGTTGTTATGATATTTAATTGCTTAAATAATCTAGAGGTTTCATATTTAAGCAACACGTTTATACCCATACTCTATTGAGTTTAGTAGCAACATTTAAACAGTTTTATTGTGTTTTAGCAATTAATTAATTATTTTGATTTTCAGAGTTTCTTTACGATTTTAATAAGTGTAGCATTATGAATTTGGAAACAATATATAAATTTATTTTTAATTTTAAACTTGTGATAGAGACAATCTTGATTATAAGGGAACAATTCTTACAAATTTTAAGCTTTTTATTACACTTTTTTAAATCTCATAATGATTTTCGAAATTATTTCCAAAAGAATTTATTCGATTGAACTTCTTACTAATTTTACGAAAATAATTAACGGCATTTGTTATTTATTTTATTACGTACTTTGTTTATTTGAAATTACTATTAAATATTTTTAAAATTAACGATGAATAAGAAGTCAGATAAGAATCCGAAGTCGCAACAAGAAATTTTCAATGAATTTCAAAATATGCTAATGGAGCAGAAAGCAATGGCTTCAAAGTTGAGTGAACTTGAAATGGAATTGCGTGAACATGGGTAAATTAGTGTAAATTGCAAATTGTAGTTTTATCAAACAGTTTAGTCTTGTCATTAAAGTTTTAAGCGAGGCTAACTCTGACAGAAAATGTTTCCGAACATTAGGTGGAGTATTAGTTGAACAAACGGTTAAAGAAGTATTACCTTGTTTACAAGAAAATGAAGAACAAGTTATATTTATCATTTTCGGTATTTATTTATTAATTATTCGTTTAGTTGAAAAAAATGATTGAAGTGATTAACAACAATTGTAATCAAAAAACAAAGGATATCATAGCTTATAAAGAAAAACACGGTATTAAATTTGGATCTGAAAAAACTGATCAAAAAGTTGAAGCTAAAGAAACAGCAGCATCGAGTGGAGTTTTGGTTTCATAAATTAACACCCAATAAATTTTGTTTCGCGTTGTTTTGAAACCACAATGTAATTTATATCTGAGTTGAATGTTGTTTGGATAAAAAATATTTCGATGGAAACATAGATACGGTTTCTATGTTTAATTATTTATAATTTGTTTGCTTCAACTTTGGCCGCTATATAGTTCTGTCGATAGATATAGCAGTAATCAAATAAGGCAATATTTTAACTGAAATTGGTGTACCTTGGAGAATAATTTTTATAATTGAAGTGACCGCATTGAAAGCAGATGATTAATAAAACCTTAGCTTTCGTAAAATAATTAGAAAATGTCTCCGCTTCAATTGTAAAATATAGTGGAAATAAAATGTTTATACGTGCTAACAATCTTTTCGAATAATAATAAGAATTGATCGATTTTATTCATTTCAATGTTGACCAAAAATTAAAGAAAATTATCTTGAAAAATGGTTGTTTATTTCGATCAGATTAAAAATATAAAATTAATTTCTCGTACAAATTGTACAACTCATTTCTTTTTTAATGAGTGTGTGTGTCTCGTGCAATCAATTGACGAATGAAATTGTATCTGCTTAGAATAAATTATTCGAGGATTAAATATTTTAGAAAGAAAATTATGAAAATCGATGAATATTTAGTTGTCTACACGAAATCAACATCTTGAATGGTAATTTGATTCAATTTTTACGAGCAAAGTTTCTGGACCGGTTGCAAAAAATGATCAGATACTCTTCATCATTATAAAAATTATATTTTGGTAGTCATCAATTTGCTAAACATTGAAGTCATAAATTAATTTCTCCAAAATTTAAGCGATGATTGGCTAATCAGGTAAATCGTTACAAGAAGATACTGTTAATAACTCGAGTAGAGACATCACCATAATAACAGGAATGCATATAATCGAAAAAATCTGACAAATAATCTTTTGTGCAAAAATTAAAAATAATTTAGAGAAAACTCGTAGTCATGGAGATTAATCAAAAATTATATTTTTTTCAAAATCGAGGCCCTCTATTTCGTCCAGAATATTTCGATTTCTTATTGCCATCATTTTTGTGTGGTCGATGTTTGATATTGGTGCGATTGCCTTTCGATTCTTTGATAGCCATTCGCTTGAGCATGATCGTATCGTCCAAAGCTTTGGGCATAGGTTTCGCTGGTGAAACATTGAGCACGAGGAAATGCCTGTTTGGGAAATATAAATAACTAATGATTAACAACCAACCAATGAAATTTACTTTCTATTTTTAGAACTGTTTGGATAATCAATGATCAAGCCACCGGTGAAACCGGCATTTTGGGCTGCGGCGAAAACGATGGCTGATTGATCTGCGTTTTCTGGATAAAATTGAATAACGGCTCTGGCATCGCGTTTCTAAATCAACAAATATTATCAATTATAATTTACTAATTTATTTCCAAGCCATAAGCGCTTACCAAACATGCATAGAGATTTGTGAAAAACGATTTTAGTCTTGCTTTTGGATTATCAACAGATTTACAAGAGTAACATAACCATTGCACTGCCGATATACTTATTGCACCATCAAAAACACCACCTTTGAAAGGCAGACCAGATCCAATATCATTATGAATTATTTCACCTTCGTTTTTTTCTTTGGCAATAGCTACAAATATTAAACAACTTTTCGAATATTTATAATAAAACCCAACCTAACATAGCTGAACTAATATCAACACCAATCCACTGATGGCCAGATTCTGTAATAACGGTACCACTTATACCTGAACCACAACTACGGTATTAGATAAGAAATAAAATTAAACATATTCAACGTACCCTATGTCTAACAGTAATGAAGATTCATTGTCTAAGCTCAATAATTCTAAAGCTCTTGCTGATAATTCAGACTGAATTTCCATTATTCGTGTACTAGCCATACATAAATTTCTGTTTTGTTAATAAAAAATAATAGTACTTATTAGAATATTTATTTGCTTCAGTTTCATTGTAAAACTATAAATTATATAAGTGATAGGAAAAGTTATTAATAGTTAAAAACAATACTAATTCTGGTGGTAACTGATGTTCGGGTCTAGACATTATTAATTTATTTTCATTTATTCTGAATATTTAAACAAATATTTCATATAATAAATACATTCAAAATCAATAAAAAGAAATTAAATAAGTAATACAATTTGTAATTTATTTAAAATTTATTAACAATTTAAATTAAATTAAAATATCAGAGATTTTGAATTAAATGTGCTATAATATGAGAAATATATAAATTTAACAAAATTATAATTTTTAAAAATCATTCTAGTGACAATTGAAAGCCATTCGATCTATATGACATTTATTAATTACACCGATACAAAATCATTACATCTTAAAATTTTAAAATAAATAATATATTAAATTAATTTTATGACTTATTCTATAGCTACCCTGCACTATGAAGTTTTGAAGACAATAAAGAATGTTAATAAGCTTTCTCGTTGGTCAGTTTTCCATCACTCATATTATAACGTGTCTTTTTTATACGTTAATCTTTTGATCAGGGACTCATATAGTTCTACAAAACTGGAACAATCTGTTTCGTTAAGAATCTATTTGAAACTCTTCTTTATGTTGAGCGATGTAAATAATTCAAATTCACCACAATAAATTGCTAATAATATGAATTTTAATTTCAATCTGCAGCTAGAAAATGAATATTTGGCACAGGTTATTACAAAAATATTATTATAAAGTAATCTCAATGATTAAAGTTATGCCATTAAATACATCTGTGTAGGATTCACACAAAACCCTTAAATTGAATTGTACAATTTGCGTACTATAAAGTTTCGAATTGTATTCTCTAATTCCGATGAAAACCAAAGTCAAGTCCAATTTAAATTCCAGTTTCAATGGAGCAATTCTAATAATAACATTATCCCAATAATAACAATAATTTGAACAAAATTTTATTTACTAATTTTAACATTCATCTCATTATTGGAGACTGCAGAAAATACAAATAATAACAAATATCCTAATCCTAAACAATGAGAATCTCACACAGTAATTTCAATTCCAGATTCCAACAAATAATTTGCACAATAACCTCAATAAATTATAAAATACCTTTTCCCAAGTCCGACCACTCCTAAATGTAGTGCAAAAAACACAGAACCAATTATACAGTGATTACTAACATTAAATATGAACAATAATAACTAAAAATCACTCATTATGTGACTGATGAGATCCTAATTGTTTAGTAAGTTTTGTTTGCCAAAATTATTTGTGTAATTTTGTCTGTTTTTGTTTTCCTTTTACACTATTATTGGCTGTTTTTGTTGTGTTTCTTTTGATTTGGTGTTTTTTAGTTTCCATAGCAGCTACATAAGTTGTCATGGCAACGTACGAATTGTCATAATTGTTTGTTTTGTACTTGTGTGTACTCATAATTTATTATTATATTTGTATTATTTGATTTAAACAACATGCTTATTCAGAATGTAAAGTTATTCAATGATTGCTTATTTAAATTATATTGATTATATTGATCAATTTGTTAAATTTTAACGATGATTTTTTACAATTTTAACATAATTGTAACATTTTTAACATTATCGATTTTTAACATAAATTGTTTTTTACCATAATTGAAAGCAAGTCGAGATTTTTATAGATTTCTTTAACATGATTGAATGATTTTTATGCCTTATTTTCATTCTGATGTTATGATTTAGTGTTATACAATGTGTTACATATGTTTACAAATCTTGCATAGCAGAAGACATTGCAGTATTTATCATTTAATTTCTGTGCTATGAATCTCTTATTGTATGAAGTTTATCTTGATAAATAATAATACAGCATTACCCTATATTTTACTGATTAAAAATTTTAGTGAGACTCAGTTTAACAATGGAAATAACAATGATGAGTATGATTAAAAATATATAGGTGTTATATTGTAAAAATAATCTAACGAAAAATTATGGTTAATGAATCCCTCCGGTAATACTCCCGTAATATTTTGACAAAAGTAATGAAAAATATTTGAGACAAAGCCCTATAGTAGTAGGAGTACACAGTTTGTAATATTTAAATGCGATTTTACAAAACGTTAAATTTACTTAGTTCCTGTTACCATAAAGCAAGTTTTAAATGTTTGTAGGCTGCAAAAAGGGGAATTGATAAAAGAAGAACGAATGAAGTTCTACTGGGGCAACAAAGTCCAGAAGTTTCGGAATCAAATCCTAGTTGATAATGTCCACACAGACAGAGTTTATAAGAACAAAAGATTCATATTTATTATCAAGTAAGGTTTGGTAAGCTTGTAAGTCTAGCTATTTTGTCAAGGCAAGATAAAAACATCACACAAAGCACTGTTACTTAATTAATCAATATTTAGATGTTATAATTGATTTAATTGTGTTAAATAAATATATTTCATTTTTATGATTTCAAATCAATCCGACCAACGAAAAGATGATTCAATATTTTTACTATTATTTAAACCTTAATTAAACTTTATACACTTATCTAACTGATCTTTAAACTTACGAATTGATTGACTCGAATTTTAAAAGACTTGCTTTTCTCTTTATTTTGCTTCAGCTTGATGCGGTTATTCGTAATGATAATATGTAATAATATTAGTTTGTGATTAATTATCTTTTGGATGATTATGATTTTTAATAAAATGGTCATTGTTTTATATATCTTGTGAATAGTAAATCGGAAGAACTAAAGGGATGCGACAAATTCTAAACAAATGATTAAAATGATAAATAACATTTAAACCAAATAATAATAATAAATATAAATAATAATAATAAATTAAAATTCTAAAATCAAAGTATTAAAACAAACAATTATAGAAAATTGAATAATAATAACATAATAATAATACTAAAATTATAATCATAATAAAATCGCAATAAGCAATGCTAGAAAAAATTTTACCAAATTAAAAAATGAGAATAGAAATAGAAGCTAGACATACAAATGGTAAATCAGAAAATTGTTACGTATTTTATGAACAAATATAACTAGTAATCAGACAATGATATATAAAAAATGAAGAAACACTATCGAAAAAATCAAAATTTAAAATAAATGAAAACAAAACAAATGGTAAGAAAATAAAGGCGGGATATATTTCATAACATCCATCCACTAAAAATATCTTGAATTCGGATTCAGAGTGAAAACATTGCAAGAAGCGAGCAAAGATTATTACAAGCAGTAGATTTTTGAAAGTGAGTACATTTTATATTTTGATTAATAGTACTGTCCTTATCGCAATCATTATCAATTAACCTTATTAACAATCGTCTCCATTTGGTATTTTCTGATATTCCTCATGTGAATATTTTGCAGAAATCTACTTGTCTAGTGCGTTGCACAGCTTGGGAATTTTTGTGTTCTTACGGTTCTTATTTAATTTTCATTCTTTCTAAATACATCTTACCAATATTAACCAAGTGATTATCATATTCATCATATCTCTACGCACATTGCATAATTATAATCATATTAACTTATTGTTCTGTGAGTTCAGTACTAGCTATATTTACTGCAGTAGAATAAACAATCATTGTTGCAGCAGTCAACAAATTTTATAAGTTTCAACCTTCAGAGTTTTCCGAGATCTATTGGGTAACTTCGTCCTCATACGAGTTACCGAAACTTATCTATTTTTGGGATTATTATCACTATATTTGTTATTCTTATTCCTAACAATTATATATTATATACATATTCTAAGGTAAAAATAATTTGTTTTGGATATGTTGGATATCGAATAACCCAAAATAAATAATAAAAGTAAATAAAATTTTTCAAAATTCAGACACCAAAAATCTTCTAAAAATAGAAAATATAATTTAATAATTAGATAAAATAATTATAAATTACAAAATTAGAACCAAAAATGCATAGGAATCTAAAAATAAACTAAATAAAATATAAAATTAATAAAAAAGATAATTAGTCAAAAAATAAAAAATGGGAAATGATCAGGGTGAATTCATAGAGGGCAGTTGTCTATTCCAAGAAAAAAACATCTAAATAGTTG
>JBBMOY011433643.1:0-29946 GCA_037951405.1 Platydemus manokwari | reverse complement strand
TAGATAGATAGATAGATAGATAGATAGATAGATAGATAGATAGATAGATAGATAGATAGATAGATAGATAGATATTTTAAATATATTCCAAAATAACAATGTCAACAGAGAGTAACTATTTATACATAGAGAGATAATTGAGATTAATTAATCATATGAATTTAAAACAGCATGTTCAATCTCATTATACTATTAGACAAAATAATAATTGCCATTACTTTTAGTTTTAAAAAAAATTATAATTTTTTTTGAAGTTTTTTATATTTTTCTTTTATTTGAATCTAAAGGAAAATAGTTCCATTTATTGTAAATATAACGGTATATTTTAATTCCAACAATTTTACAAATTCAATGGTTCATTGGTCAATTTTCCATATCACATGTCCATTTGATGCTCTTAAGTGTAAACAAATTAGATATTATAGATTTGTATCTAAATATTTATATCATAAGCCTCCGTTTCTAAAACTAAAATCAAAACAACAGTGAGTACAAACTAAATGTATTGAGTTACTTTAATGCATAACAAAACACAATAACAGTAAGAACAAATAACTGTAAATAAAAAGCAATTTCATTACATTTAAGAATGACTTCTTCATTGATTTTTATTAATTCATATGAAATTGCTTCTTCAAGTTCGTTGAGCGTTGTATAATTGTTATGATCACCAAAAGTCCCATATCGTGAGGTCTGGAGATCTTGATGACCATTTCTTTGGTCGTCTACGACCATTCAACACTGCGGAAAATTTTGATCAAGAAATAAGAGATAAAACAAATTAGTCGGTGAATAATAATTGATATCAATGAGTATAAATATGTGAGTATAAATTATATTGTGTTTTGTTTTATTTAAGTTTTAGAAATGGAGACTTATGAATCGCACAGTAAATCACCACAAATTTAATTTATCAATGACACATTTATTCATTGATTTTCAAATTTCTGAACTGATCTGTTGAAGTTATTCAGGGTGAGTCATTAAAAATAGGTTTTACAATTGAGTTTTTAATTTCACTAGCAAATGTTCATTTAGATGTTCATTGGTTGGAATAATGGGGCTC
Source organism: Platydemus manokwari (assembly GCA_037951405.1). Classification (NCBI taxonomy): domain Eukaryota; kingdom Metazoa; phylum Platyhelminthes; order Tricladida; family Geoplanidae; genus Platydemus; species Platydemus manokwari. The sequence goes on along the minus strand of JBBMOY011433643.1, from coordinate 28,880 downwards.
AATTGGTATAAATATTTGTGATATTATTGGATAAAAATACAAAATCATTCAAAGATTTTCATATTAATCGATCATAGCTCAATATTTTTTAATCCGGCAACATTCCAAGAGGTCGAGCATATTTTTTCGAATGACATTATATTGGCCAAAAGGCAAATTTCATTGCAATACTTTAAGTACTTTGAAACACATCCGAAGTTTGAGCAATTCCGTATACATGTAACCTAAAATATTAACTTAAAATGTTGGCTCATTTTTTATGGAATGCATTTTGGAGCTTTTCAAATATTTGTCTTGAAAATATAACCTCTAATATGATGAGTGATATTTTTATAAAAAAATATTAAAATCACAACGTAAATTTGATGTCACCATGATCTTGATCATAATATTATTAGATTGAAAACTGTGATGTAAAAATACTCAATCTTGTTGTAAATGAATCGATATCGTGATTCACTGTCAATAAATCACTTTAGTATTTTACTGATACTTTTCATTATAATTATATTTAAATGACGGTGATGACATCAATGACTCTAATACGATAATACAGATTGGACGAACACTTTCTCAGTCATTTTTACAGTTTCAGTTTTCCTGTAATTTTATTGACTTACTTCCAGTTTGTATTTTGTTTGAATGTCATATTATTAGCTGGATCACAAAATATCATGTCACTGATAGAGCCGATGGGCAAATGAGTCGACATCAACCTCTTTAAATCCCTGTTTCGACCACACATTTCTGCAGTATTAATGACATGATAAAAATATTCCCTATCATAGTAAAACAATGTAAAATTATCATTTGAGGAGATGTGATTATATGATTGGTTAATATGATTAATATTCGGTTGATTATATTCGGTATTGATTTCAACCAAAATCATTGGAAAAGTCGATTCAGTTGAGAGGCAACAATTATTTACAAGATCGATAAAATTGATAATCGAATTTGTTATAAGAAAAAGTATTTTATTTAATATTTCAAAAATCCTTTTCAACTCAAGAGAGAAACTATGTTATCTTATTGTGAGGAATTATCTCGTTGATTCTACAAGGCACCAAACCGATATCCCTTTTGGTGTATAAGCTTTCCACCTCTTGCAATATCATGGTTTTGAACATTTATTATGACGATGATGCTCTGGTTGTATCCCTCATCTGGCAAGCTTGGTCGAGTGATCGTACGAGTTTAGTGTTTTGATAAATCAAAAGCATGTATTATGCGAAAAATTTAACTGTAACGACCTCACTGAAGCTCTGAGCATTGTTAGTTAAAAGGTCATTTAAAAATAATTCCCTTCTTATCTTAGATTTCAACACGGACAATTGTTCATTTAAAGATTATTTATTATCGAGTATAACCCTGTAATAAATAATAAAAATAATAGATAAAATTTATTCAAAAACATGACTCATCTTGCATTGAAAATAATTGCTATTACCAAAAATAGAATCATAATGAATTGAAGACTATAAATAGAATTAAATAAATACAAAAATGGAAGATACATTGATTATTGTCTTATAATAGTAAAAACAACAATTGATGGTTAAAAATAGTATAAATAATACCAATAAAAATAATTTTAAAAAATATAATAAAGAAAAATTAAGAGTATAAATAAGAGCAAACAGTCCATACAGCGACCCGAAAATTTATTTAAAAAGAAGTTCACTTTGAAGTGATATAACTACTGGAGTAATCAAATCAGTCTAGCAATTTACTCAAGACTACTACATTGAATTTAATCTCATAACTAATTTGAGGCGGCAATTTAAAATCTATTCAATCTTTTGAAATTGAAACCGGATTTTATCGAACAATTTAAGATGCATATTTAGTAAAAGGCGAAATCCACACACGTTTATATGATTCATTAAAAAAACTAGTGAATTCATCGTTGAAAAGTGACATTGTATGTGAGTGCAATCTTCAATTATTTCCTGGGAAAATTCTAGCGGCATTGTAAGTTCTTTTATATTTTATTTAAACGACTTTTTAAACAATTAATTATAATCGAATTCAAAATTATTATATAATTTATATTATAGATATCTTTGATACGATTCTAGACTGAGCCTTGTATTTAAATTACATCATAAATATCTAAAATCTCAATAAATTTATAGTAATGGTTACGGTACTATGAGGCCTAACTACCGATAAAATCATTTGGGGGCTTTTACAGTCACTGCGATAAGTGACATAAAAAAAATCTCCAATTCTATAATAATAGTCAAATTAAGAATCAAAGTTCAAAATATCTATTTATTTACTAAAAATTTCGTTTATTCAATCTAATTATTATAATAATATTTCTATTGTATTTTTATTTGAATTTTACTGTTAATATCGATCTGCATTTATTATCGTAGCTATTACATTTTATTGAGATCAAGCTATTTATTATTCTATGATTTAATTCTATTTTGTTCATAATTACATACATCTTTTGGAGTCAGGTGTGCTAACTTACTATTATTAATTAAAATAATTAGACCTCAAATACTTTATAAGGTTTTAATACTCGATTAATCGTCACATTAAACTAAAGTTGCTACAAGCTAAAGTAAAACCCAACATTGTTATCGATTGTTCTTCGAATATTAATTTTAGTTTTTCTGATATATTATTAGACGATTCTGTTGTTAATGTCAGCTGTCGGAAATGATATGGACCAGTTGATTTTGAAACTCACATTTTCTCAGGATGATAATTTTTGAATTTGAAAAGGATTCAATAATTAAAAGCTTCCAAAGTCGATTGATTATAAAATCGGTTGGGATAGCCATCTATAAACCAATATCTCACTTGATAATTTTATTTTGCTAGAATAACATTAGCTGTTTTCAACCGTTTAATGAAATATTAACTCAAGCGTTCAAGAATATCATGATTTATATATTTAACATGCTATAAATAATTTATAATCCACTTGGCAATATTTTAAATATCGAATTTGATGTATTAAAACAAAAGATTAATAATTAAAATTAATAAAACATATTTGTACTTTTTATAACAAATTGCAATAATTAGTACTGCGAAATCTTTAGATTAAATTTCACTAAAATCTACTGATTCCTAGAATAAATTTTCTGCCATCAAAAATATCTCCAATCGTATAAACCGTTTCAGACATACAACAAAACCTTATCTTATTGATGGTCATTTTCTTTTAATATAGTCAGATTTGTCAATCTAAGATCGAGTTTCAATGAATCTGTAACAGAAACATTAAGGAAAAGAAATTTCTGGGGTTATGTATATGGCTTTTCAAATCGACACTCATCTCAAAGGTAACGGAACCAAAGAGAAAAAGAACCCAGAAAATAAGATCTACCAATAACCGAAATTTAACATAATCCTTCATTGATATCAAGAACCAGAAACAAGATTTTATCTGCAGCTTGGCTGTTAATGAGATTTAGAATTTCAATGACATCAAAGCTAAGGTTGGAATCGAGAAATTTGAAGTCGACAAAGACAATGACAAGTAGGATCATTATTTTTATTGGGAGTTTTTTCAAAGTGGTTTTTGCAGTAATTAAAATTTTAGTCGCTTTATATAAAACAACCTATAAGGTGTGGATGTTTTCGCCATCAGTCATTAATGAGAGACAAACGTTTAAGCGTAATTTTTTATGGTTTACAGACTCAAATGAAACTTTTAAAATACCATTTGTGCTAATACTTTTATTTCAAGCTGTTGTATATCAATTTTAATAATATTTCCAATGATTTATTTAGCTAAGAGATTGAACTTGAATACATTCCGAATTTCATGACACTGGTCAACAAAATTTTATAAAAGTTTTGTCCTTTCCATGAAAGACGATGATTTTTACATATTTTTGAGTTGAATTTAGATTTGGTTTGAAATTTTTTCTACCATTTAGAGTATTTCCAGCACAATGGTTTGAAACTTTGACTATATTTGAAGGGAAAATAGCAATAAAATAGATTTGTTTATTTATTTGGATCAAATTAGTTTTTTTCATGTTAGTATTAGTGATTGGTGATTTCAAGTGCTTATACCTTTGAATTTTAGATTGATCGGCAAATTGATTGATCGGCAAGATTCTTCATGTTATATTTGTGTTGAAGTGATATTTATATCTGAAAGAAAAGACTTTTCTCCTCTCATTAGGAAGTGCTACAAACCATATTTTGAATGCAAGATTGGATATAAAGACAAAGCCTAGGTTCCTGGTATTTGTTGTGCCACATGTTTCACATTTCTTAATGTATGGTCAAGTGGTACACGGGACAAAAGGAAAGAGGTCGAATATTATATTTCTGATTTTTATATGAGAATCGATGTCAGATTTTCATGGTGAAGAGGCACGAGTTCCGCATTTCCTTTTAAATATTGGATTCAGTGATGAACTATAAGAATATCCTGATAATACTGCCTGTGATCTGAAATTTTCAATGCACTGATTTCATGCTTAGAATTACATTTGCTTTCACAGGGTGATTTAAATGATTTAGTACAATATTTTGAAACTTTCCAACATACAAGTAAAAATGTTGGATTCGAAATTATAATGATGGAATCTACTTCAAAACGACAGAAAAGATTAAAATTTTTGGAACAAACATGACGATTTTAAGAAGTACTTTTCATTTGAAGAGGATATTGTTTTCGGTAGTGACATTGAGCATGCCATAAAATCTTTTAACTACGGATATCAAACTGAAACATGGTGTTTATTTATTCTGCTAGGATCAGTTTTAAAAATGCTTCTCTCCTTTGTTTTGGCTCATGTTAGAATCATCAATATGAAACTTCTCGATATAATTAGAATTAAGCAAAAAATGCTGGATTTCAAATCTGAAACAGGCACGATGAGATATTAATTTATCACCACAAAAATATACACCAAACTAATCATGCCTTCATATTATTCGATAAGATATGTCTGATTTGATCACTATCCGATCAGCTAATGTCTGGCTAGAATAAGTGAAATTCTAAACCAAAAACCCAGGTGAATTTGTACTTGTCGCAGGGTAATTGAGGATTGAAAGTTGTCACAAAACGAAATTTAATAGTAATAAATTTTCTGTAGTCATTTCAAATAAAGAAATGAACGTAAACGATATCTGGTAACTAAAGGAGTGTTCGTATTCGATTTATCACTTGGGTTTCATTGACAATAGAGATCATTTTTAAGGTCTCAAAAGTATATCATCTATTAGAGCCATATTGTAGATTTTAGTCTTGATAATTTTTGTAGAAACTTGTTGAAGGTCATTGGATTCCATGAGGAACATTTTAGACATCATTTGAAACGATATCATTGAATAGAATTAGCTGAGAATAGTTTGAGAACAGATTCTTGATAAATGGATCGAGGAATATTAATTCCAACACCGATATTAAAATTAAAGTGGTAAGTATTTTAGACTATAATAAGATAATGATAAATCTTTCGAAATAATACAAATTTTCAAATCATAATTCAAAGATTAATACAACAGATGTGAATTACAGTTCTTAATAATATTAAATAGGGTTTCCATAGAAAATGAAATAAAAACACGCTCGTAATGTGTGTCTCACCGATTAATAAAAAATGCTTTGAAGTGGAATCTCTTTCTTCAGTGTTTTTAATAAAAATAAATATATTTTGGAATTAAAAGCTTTAAAATTCAATTCGCTGTTCTCCTACAAACTCTCTAGTAATCTGCTGTACTCTCCGAACGCTGATGACGTTCTCTGCTCCAGAATTTTCGACAATTTTCGTGTTAAAGTTGAAACAAAGAAATTTATGCGGCATTGCTTTGCCCTCATCTTTCAGGCTAAATCATTTAATCAACTCAATCGATTTATTGAAATTTAAATCTTGAACTCTCCAGTATTGTTAATGATCGACTTTAGAAAATTTTAACTTTGACCTTCAAATGTTTTCTTACTGATAAAAACGAAATTTTTTTCCCCTGCCCCTATATATCTTCATTCGGTATGACAAATTTATGCGATAAAAATAGATTTTTAAGTTTTTTCGTTTTTAAGTTGTAGATGAACCTCGAATTGTTTTGGAAACAGATAATTTTTTAGACTGACAACGCCTTAGAATTGTCAATGGATGTGAAAAAGCATGGAGAATTTTGTGAATTTGATTGAGCGAACTTCCATTTTTCGGAAACAAATTGATATTAAGAATTATGCAACTAGTAAAGGAATTGCAAATTTCCATCTTTCGATGAATATATTAAACAAAATTCAAGTAGAATCCTTCTCTAAAATCTAATAATTTGATAAATTTTCCAAGTAAAAATACAAAAAGAAGTGTTAGAGATTTACAGTTTTCCTTTGTTACAATAAAAGCCAAGTGATTACCTTGATCCAGCCGTTCTTTTAATTATCAATTAACGCTCATAAGGTTTTTAGATTTTTCATTCGATATTACTAAGGTTACTTCAATAATGAATGACAAACCTGTGATCAGGAATTAACATCATTTCGACAATCGATTGGCCATCTGAAGTATGAGGAAATAAAGAATTCTGAAATATCGCATTTATATTCAAAAGAAATGATGGACCACAAATATAAGAAATGAATGTTCGAAAATTTTCATGAAAACCTCTTTAAAAAGTGTCAAATTCTCAACCAGACAAAATTTAAGATGCTTTGAGACAAATGAAAACCTTTTCCTTGAAATGTTTTCTTTTCTCAAAACCCTAATTTTATCACACCGAATTTTCAATGGAAATGATTTTCATAATTATTTGTTGTTGATTTTACAAATGAGAATCACCAGACGACAGTTTTCGTTTAACAAGTAGCAGCTATTCGAAGAGAAGAGAAGTCTGCAACAGAATAACTGTCAATATTTTCCATGGAAACCGTTACCATATCAAGTATATTTGTCTGGAAAGAGAATATTAAAAAAACAAGAGTCGTTTGATTTAATAAGTTTTTATCATAAGTAATTGCACAAGTAAAATAATCGGTTAAATTTTCCAATAAAATTTCCAAAATATCTTTCCTAAATTTTGTTAACAACTCTTCGGATATTATCTTATCTTTCTATATTCTTATCATAAATGTATTTAGTCGATTTTTGCAAGACAGGTTGAATCAAATAATACGTATTGGAATCAAACTGATTTCTGGTGGTTAATTTTAAGTTTTTCATTACAGTGGGAGTAGCAGAAGAGCAATACGTTTATGATTTATTAACGACCTGCTTTGTAGCATGTTATCTCATAACAACGTACGAATTTGATGTCAGCATCGAAGTTCTTGTCGACCAATAAGCTTCTGAATGAGATCAAAAATATCAAAATTTGTCGTATCAATTATACAATCTACATCGGATCGCAAGCATCTCTAATGAAATAAGAAAAATAACCGAAAAAGTATATTTCCTCCCAAATAAAGTATCTTACGTAGTTTCTTAATTTGGGCCAATAATTTTGATTGAGGTCGCTACACAACATGCCGCACCGATAAAACAATGGGGGTGGTCCAAATTTAAAACCAAACTAATCGTTACATTTACCCACCAAGTCTCAATTTGGCATTTAAAAATGGCTCCTGCTTCTATAAATAAAATAAACTCTCCACATCTATCTGTTTTACAAATTTTTCCATCGCATTTCCTGAAAGTTCTAATCAAACAAAATCTCGTCTGCCATTTGTGCTTGAAGTGGCGAAAAACGAAAAGAAAAATACAACAAATACAGATTACTATCATACAATTTCCATCTCTGTTGTTTTTTTTTATCCCCCAATTTCCCTTTGCCTTCGGAAATTCGAGGACAAAAAAATCTTTTTTTTTCCCTTTCTTTTTCTAGAATAACAAAAACAGTAAAATCACAGCTGAGAAAAGCCGTATTTTCGTACCCGAGAATATCGGCACACTTTTTTCAATTATTGGCTCTCTTACCGATGATTTCCACTGATAGAGAACAAGTTTACATTATTATAATTTTTGTTTTAATAAATCCATTTTGTTGGTATTTGTTTAAATTTTTTGATGGTATTTTAAACAAGAACCTTTGGGGGGGGGAGGTTTTAACACAATTAATTATTGTTAATATAATTCCATCATAATATTTATTGCATCATTCCAATAGTTATCAGTCAAATTTCTTCAAATTTAAAAAATCGACCCATTAAAACAATAACAACATTTCGTCTTATTTTCGACAATAAAACCCCACACACTATTGGCGCTTGATTTCTCAATATATATTCTCAATGTTCCGTCTTCTCCATGCAGTAATAGGCTGAAGTGTATTTAACAGTGTGAAATCTCGGCAAAAAGAAATCGATAGTGATAAAAAAATCCTCCGAAATCTGCAATATAAATTTTCATGATAGACCATTTTATTATTATTATTTTTATTATTATTATTAATAAAATAATTACAAAATTTTTTTGGGAATTAACCAGTATTTTCAGAACACTATCAGAAAAGGAGTTATGTAAACAATGTTTGCTGTAGATTTGGACAACTGTCGCCAGCTTAGGTACAGAAATCTACTTTCTACTTTATTCAATTCAATGCAAAAATTTTGACCAACACCTAAAAATGGTGTTTATGCTTGTTTGAAATATAAACTCATTGCTGGCATTTACTCCATCTAGCTTTCTCGGCTACTTTCCGATCATTTGTTTATCACCCTCCCATCGTCAGTAAATAGAAAGCGCTGGCTATTTAACGTGTTTAAAATTTAATTCACCACTTCATATATACACAATAAATATATTATTATATATATATTTAGTCTGATTTCATGTTGGGGCTGTGTTGACTGGGCGCACATACAATTTTGTCAAGTCCTGTATATATCACGAGTTCTATATACCTGTCATTTAATGGGTTCAGTTACCTTCTTATCAGGAGTTATGTCTGTATGGGTGTGGGTTGTGTGTGTGTGTCATTTTTATCCTACGTGTCTGCATGTGTGTGTGTCGCTTTACTTGTCACTTCTTGTTTCGGTAAATTAAGACCCACAAATATACCCGGAGTTAGTTCCTTTATCAGTTAATAGCTTATCTTGAAATAACAGCATTAATGGCATTTTCCATCAAACCGTCTGAACGTGAACGGTGATACTGTAATTGCAATTGAGCTCATTAATCCCTTTGCACCGGGCCAGCTCATTGTAATCACACAAGTGGTGGATATCAAAAATCGGGAAAAAGAAGCGCAAAAATCATTGGCAAAAGTTTTATCAATTAATACAAAGATTGATAGCAGAAAAATATATATAATTTTTCTTGATTTACAAAATGGAAGTTGTAGTGTGGGTTTTTCTAGGTTAATGTTGTTCCATATTGGTTTTGTTATTCATGATATTGAATGACTTATTCGATTTCAGTTCAAAACTCGCTACCAAAAACCATATCATCACCATAATCATCATCGTCTGGACATCGATCATCAAGACCTTCACTAGTCCCGATATTTGTAACAGCTGGCTCAATGTTGTCAACAGAAGTTACCAAAAACTGGAAAGCAGAGTGGATTTCTCTTTCTTTCATTTTGCCTATCATTTGCTTTGTTGACAGGAGTTTTGTTTCATTTTTATAATTCGGAACGTGTCGATGCATTATGCAAATGGATTTTTTATAAATATTATTTTAATGTGTGTTTCTATTATTAATTGATTGTCGAATACAGCTTCTAATGAGTTCAATAAACCTTTTATATTATAGAATTACTTTAATCTTTCTCCCTCATATATATACACCAAAAATTCTTGAGTGTTAGATGGTTTCTAAAATAAAGCTTATTTACATCCAAAGAAACATAGAGGAGACTTGTCTACCAGCTTAATAATATTCTCGGAATACATTTCGTAGAACTTAATATTGAATTTCATGTTTCTGTCATTATTCTTTCTTAAATTTCAATATCGATCCAAAACGGAGACTTTTTGATGACGACATCTTAATTCTTACTTATTCTTTTAAAATATCTTTTTACCCCAATTCATTTGATAAAGAAAACAAAGCTAAAACTATTACACTCAGCCCAGCATTCATTATCTGATGTCCAAAACTTTTAGCCTTCAATATCGATAAATCGACGACCTCAGATTGTTTTGAACGAAAAATTGAAAATAATCCGAATCACGGATTCACAGTTGAAAACATTTCCACACATCATAAGTAATTATTAAAATCTTTTTGATTTTCAAATCACAAATGATATAATCATGGGTTGTGGTCACAAATTGATGAAAACTTTATTTTTGGGGATCGATTTGATGCTGTTTAATCGATATCATTTAAACAAATTGATGGTTAACCAAATAGATGTATTTCTTGACTATTTAGAACAATAAATCACTGATACTCTGCTAGAAAGAGATGGGTTGTATATGAATATAATCTCTATCAATAAAGAAACCTTTAATTTATACTAGATTGACATAAACCACCAAATTTCTCATTGAAAGATAGTTTTTCTTATCTATCACTTAAGTGCAAACTATGTAGCGGTCTCCAAATTCAGATTTTCAAATCGATTATCGTCATCGCATAGCTCTCGGTCTTCGCTATTTGTTGTGAGGTCATCACACATTCCAATTATTCTTGAAATCATTTACCGGTCAGTGTTTGAGCCAGCATAATTTTATCAGATTCAAGTATTGCCAACTCAAATCATTCAAAAGACTGACCAATAAGATTTAATTAAACCGCGCTTCCTATCAATTATGTTTCCGTGAACCAAACCTTGAACTTAAAACGGAAGACCTCTTTTTTAGGCTCTTCTTGTTATGTGTTATCAATGTGGTTCATAAATGGAAAACAAAAATTAAACCCAGAATCGGCTATTAGATAGGAGAAGGAATAGTGTTGATTGATGAAATCACTTGTCCTCCATTTACTGACTGGTGGTAAACCTTAATTCTAACCTCAATATCAAACAACCTATTAAATTCGTAATTCTCATGAAAATTCACACGATCTATTAACAAAATTTGAGATAAATCCAAACCAATTGATTATAATCTCCATGAATAATTGTGTGATACTTTCTCCAGATCAATTCTAGTTTTGATAAAACATCACGAATAAAATTGTCATCGCTCCAACATCTGATTGAAGTTTGGATTTAGATAATTTTCGTTCTGGAAAATGTCAGCTTACAAATTCAAATCATCCGAAATTTTGCACCTCTAATCAAATTTATTGGGACGAAAAAACCTGTAACATGACTGAGAGAAAAAATTGAAAATTATCACCTGAATTTCGATAAAAAATATTCACTGATATCAACTTTTTTATTATTATTGTTAGAGTTGTAAGATTCCACAACGATCGCTGAATGTTCCTTACGCTTATTCTTATTGGAAAATTAATTACAACTTATTACTATTAATGCTAAGATTAATTGTTATAATTATGATATTTTATAATAATAATAATAATAATAATAATAATAATAATAATAATAAGAATAATAAGAATAAGAATAATAATAATAATAATAATAAGAATAATAATAATAATAATAATAATAAATACGTCTACAGAAATGATAATAAATGCAGTAATAATCAAAGATAACCAGTAAGATTGTGTTAAAATGTTTTAAAAAACATTTTGCATTACAATAAAATAAATTCTAAACAAAAACATTAATTTAGTAAGAAAATAAGTAAACTCTGGATATGTTCTTGGGCTCAATAATAAAATTAGGCGACACTGATTGTGAAGTAATAATTTCAAATCAATAATCAACTCAGTTGTCCATGTTTAATATATGCGAAAACAAATCTCGAAGCACAAAATTATCAAATTAAAATTTTAGAGAAACTTGATGTAACAAAATTTTATCAATTTATTGCTTATGGCTACGAATTTTCCTTTAAGAATATTCAGATGACCTAGATCATTCATATGCAGTAGATCAAATTATCACTATGTTCAAGAGCCAATGATCCACATTAAAACAAGCTTCTACTTCATATTTCGTTTCTTTTATTGTGAATGTTTTGGTATGAGATTTACATAAACGGTAAAGTGTAATGAACGATATATCAATTAAACGACTATATCGGCATTGTCTTTAAACCCTGAGATCTCTCATTTCTAATTGTAATTCTATTTTTATGAAGTAGATATTTTTTTAATAAAAATCCTATTAGAGTTTTCGAGAATTTCGTCTGTTCGCTTAATATGAGTTAGTAGAACACATAATGTTTTCAAAAATACTGATTCAAACAACGATCCAGAAGATTATGATCTGATTAAATGGATAAAAGAAGTGCATGAGCTAGATTTTTAATAAAATTTTGGAATTTAGGTAAACAATTGACAATTAATTAAATGTTCTTCCAATTTAAGGCATAGTCTAAAACAATTCCTTCTCCACAACGTTTTTAATAAAAGGATCATTTTTACTAAGTGTTCAAGGACACATTAAATATTTTGCAAATATGAATGCATGCCTTAATTTGTCTTAGCTCATCACTAATTAATAAGGGTTAATATTAGTATTAAATAGCTCTAAATCGTACACTTTTTTCGCCTTTATGTTTTTATCAGCTTTGAAATGAATAATAAATTATCTTACATTTTATAATTCTTATAATCTTACTTTTTATAATAATTACTAAAAATAATTATTTTATTATCATCAATTAAAAATATTGATAAATTAAGTAAACCTGAGATATATTGAAGCCCAGAACTGTTCCAATATACAACGGTAAGCAAGTGATCATAAGGTTCCATGTGAAATTGTAACAGACAGTAAATAAAAAATAACCGATGTATGGTCTTGAAGTACATACTTGTTTCCATGGAATACTTCGTGATTGTGCCTTGAAAATGATTCAATATAATTAAAAATCATGATAAAATCATTAATAGTTTCATTTATTCGTATCAACGCATGACACATAATTGTTTCAATGATATGGTGGAAGACTATAAATTCACTAAGAATAATGATGAATGTGAGAATTTTTCATTGAATTGGGTTTTTAAAGATTTAATTTTATATAAAATTATATTATTTGTTCATATAATTGAATTTAAATATATAATTTGGTGTCGTGAATTTTCGGTTCGTTTTTTTATAAAATAGTAACGGCTTATATGGCGACCACGCCTCTGGATTCGATTCTGAGAAAATCAATGTCTGAAAATTATGGAAAATAAAGAGAAAGATGTTGAGAACATATATAGAAGACATAGAGATGTAGAGAAGATATAAAAACAAAGAATTAAAGATTTTTATCTAGATAAATAATTAGAGTATTCAAAACGGCGTCAATTAAGAATACAAAGAAAATCAAAGATTATAAAAGAAAAAAGAATGCGAAAATTTTTAATTGAATTTAGTTTTTTAAAAGATTTAATTTTATATAAAATCATATTAATTTGTTTATATAATTGTACATTGGTGTCGCGTCTTTTTAGTTCGCTATCGATGTGTGTATCATGAAACATTTGCGACTTACACTGAAATAATATTAAAGATAATTGAATAGTTGGTAAAAGTGAATTTCAACTGTAGTGATCAAGAAGAAATAAAATCGTCGCTTAATAACTAATTAAAGAAGCAACGGAATAATCATTTAATTAATCCATCAGAACATCCAGCACTATTTTGATATATATTAAACACGAAACTTTGAAAACTAATTTAGGAACAAAATATTCCCAACCCGATATTCCTTAAAAGCACATAGAAACGATCTATCAAAATATCAAATAAAATTTCTGTACATTTCTGTGTTCGAATATTTAAAACTGTTGTAAATATATCAATCACCAATCCTCTATTATTTATGACTATCTTTAGTTTTATTGATTTTTCTATTCAATGATTAAGCTGTCATCCATGTTTAAAGATCTAAATGTATGATTGTTTCGATGAAATCAATAACGAGTTTAAATTATAAAAAATTATCTCACAAAACTGTTCGATTTAAAAAATATGAAAATGAAAATCAATACAAAGTATACCCATATTATTGATAAGTTAACAATTATGATATACCTTATGATTCGGTCGGTTATGAGGTATTGAATTCATTAACAAATTTCGCTCATATTCACTGATAAATGGGTGGTCGATGGGATTTTCATATACTAAAACAGAAAGCAAAACAAACCAAACACAACCCATAATTCCCATGCTATAAAAAACCCATTTCCAGCCAAAATGATGAATAATAAAACCAGCCAGGCTTTGCCCAATTATTATTCCAAACGTGGAACCTATATTGTATGGTAAGATTAACTTTCAATAGTTATTAATAATGAAAATTATTATTATTATTATTATTATTTTTATTATTATTATTATTATTTTGAATAATGATAAATATCAATATTTAATAATCACAGTAATTATCAATCTATTTTAATTCATATATTAAATATTAGTCAGAATAAATCTATAATTATTATTTATTTTATCTATAAACATTGATTCACAAAAAGTCCGTAATATTTCAAATGTTCAAATTTCCTTTTCAGCACATCAAATTGGAAATTTCATCAGCCATTATACAACCAATCACAGTCGATATATATATCAACCAATCATATTTGAGTATAACAATTCCATAATTATAATTATAATAGTGCACGTGAATATGAATAATATACATATAATATGTAATTATAAGTACTATTCACGTACGAAATCTATCAAATCTTAATGTCATTAATTACCTGATGCAATGCAAATCATCAAAATCGAACTTTCTTCTCTTAGAATCCAGCGTCCGCAAAGAGCGTACAGAGCTGTATAAGTTGGGCCCTATGATACGATGTAATGTTGAATGCGTAATGTGATAATAATATATTATTATATCGCTATTCTTATAGATAAATTCTGATTTATTGGTCTATCATTTGAGTTAGGGCATTTATAAATGACTGATGGATATACAAGAATGAATCTTTCATTAATTAATCTCAAATTACCCAATACATAAATGTTTTGATTTTAAACAGGTAAAATTAAAATTAGTCTGTGTTATTAATTAATAAAAACAATCATTTGGTATATGGGAATTTACCTCAAAAATACCCATTAAAAACCTTAAAATAACAATAGAATAAATTCCCGAATTAGCTGCGAAAGGAACAAGAAATGTGAGAATTGATGTTGTAAACGTAAATACACCATAAATCCACTTCGCATTAAAATATAATAACAAAAATCCACCTAGATGATCAATAAATGTTGAATTAAATAATGAACTACTAACTTGGCAATTGCATTATTGTATAACCCCAAAAAAACGATGATAGCAGCATGGCTTGCTCATATTCAGACCACATAAATTCACCACTCGGCTTTTAATTTAGTAATTTAATATGTAATTAACAAGAGATACTTCAATATCTTGAGACGTATTTGTAAGAGCTACGGGGCATTCCGGTGTCATATTTTTAGGTTTATAGATAGTGGAATTAACCATGGCCACAATAGCTACACTAAGATTAACTCTCAGCATGTATACCAAAAGAGATCCAGTGAAACCCACCGCAGCAAATACAAATCGCCAATAACAAAGCATTTTAATTTTTTAAATACCACAAGTAAACTTAATAAGAAATTAAATAACCTGACAAGAAAAATATATTGAAAATTTAGGCAAATTAGACAAATAACAATTTGATATTATAGATTGATTTAAACAAAGCACCACTAAAGTTCTAATTAATTTGAAATCTCTGAATAGTTCATTTTAAACTTATAATGAATTAATTTTTATGGTTTTAAAATTAACAACAGCTATTTAAAATATTTTTAAAGAATATTATGTTTAGTGATAAATAATGTACAGCTAAAAATCAATGATTATTTTCTATTGTCAACTTAACTAAATTATGTCACTTGGCCAATAATATTATCATATTTCAAATTATTCTTTAAATCAATTTCTTATAGATTAACAAGGCATGTTTTAAATTTTAGATTGTTATTCTCAACTGCTTAATGAACTTCTCTTCGACCCTATGTACCTTGACTGAATTTCTAAATGTTAATGTCAGAATAGATGTGACCATTTCGGTTGTCATGGGTTATAGACATGGATTATATTATAACAAAGGTTGAAATATTTATTATTGTAGACCATTTTATTATTGTTATCGATTCTTGTTTAAATATACTTCTTGTTGAATTTCAATATTTATCGAAATGATAATAATGTACCAACACTACAAATTCGGATGTAGTTATTTAAAATTAGTCAAATATAAGCTATAATTAATCTGTCTCAGTTAATAAAATGATGTACCTTATGTTCTATTTATGAACTCAGTTCAAAATTCTTTGATTTAAATAACTATTATTAACTAAACGCAATATAAATAATAAGTGATTATAGCGATTCATATTCCTGGATAAGTTTAATGTAAATAAAATAATTATTATTATCAATAAAATCCGATCAATGCATAAACCGAAACTGACTCGTTGCTCTATAGAGTTCTGTAACTAATGTAATCCATCTAAATCAAAAACACTTTAATAATTATTTGAAATGATTTTCAAACAAATAAACAATTATTATAGCAGACAAACGTTTAACCATAGAATTAATTTTTCAAAACGTCTGGATTACTTATAACATTACTTATATAACATGAAAACCCTTTGGGCACAAATTGATTTTAATATATAACGATTTTATATAGCAAATATCAAAAGCCGTGAATCTATCACCGGGGAACTTAAATATTATGATAAATTATGATGACTTTCTTAGTTACACTTATTATCAGCAAATAAATTTATTCCTTCCAACTAGATTTTCGATCTTTGACTCTAAGTGTTTAATGTGGTCCAAAATTTTTATTAAATCACTTATCAATTCCACAGTGCAGTTTAAAAATTTATGAATTATTTTTCAACTATTATCTTTCAAAGTTGTTATAGGGGCTTTAATGATGTGATTAATTTATGTTCAGCATTTTGCTGATTTAATTTTTTATCACTGTAAATTTGTTAATCTAATTATTTTATTCTCGCTATTTATTATCATTGTTATTACTTTTATTTTCCTCATATTTTATTTGATTTTCGTTGGATATTTTAACTCTTAATGTTTTAACCAAATTGATGAGTTTGTAGATGTATTGAATCCTGAAGAATTGACGGTTACTCAACTGTATTTTCACCCAATCGTGCTAATCACCGTGTACATTGTCCACAAACCAATTAAATAAATATTATATTATTTGGCTGCCAACTGACAGTTGGTCATTTTTAAATTAGTATTTATACTTAAGATTTGTGCATTACGTTTTGATTTGATATTTTGTTTCTCAAGTTTCGATGGATTTATCGATTTTATTTGATCGGAATTGATAAATTTATGTGTATATGTTACTGTGCAGTTATGTCCATTTTCGAATTAGAATCTTCCATTTAAGTTTTTTCTTATTGGCAGGTTGCAATACCTGTATGGTTGTGTAGTCATGTATATGCTTAAAGTGCTAAAACATGTGTTACAAGGTGCAGAATGTTTTTATCTCTTCTGTTGTTCGTTTTTAATCAACAGATGTATTGTAAAACGTGATTTAAAATAATAATTGCTAGTTGCCACCTCAACCTCGAAATTTAGATCAGAAATCATTTTTATTATGACTATATGTATTGTTATTGTTATCGTTATAATAAAGGACTTTTAATCATAATGGTAAATAAGAGACATGGCTAAAATTAATATGACAATTGTTAGGTAACATTTGGATGACTAATTATAAAAGCTAATCTCAAATGTTATTTGCATGTGATTTTAGTCTACTGGCCTTGTGAGAGCGATTGATTATGATGAAACTGGAACTATGGTAATTATCAAGATCCATCTCCCAACACTTGTTTTACTTATAGACTTTGTTAATTCATTATGCATTTGAATTATGTCTTTGTCATTATTCCTTTGTGAACTCGCATTTTGTCAACAGATCTTAGTAAATGAATTTTTGGTGGTGAATATTTTGAAACTTATATTGAATTTGAGATCTCAAAATTTTCCCGAACTTCGATAATAAAATATCAGGACCATAATTTTCAAATTAGATTTTTATGGATGATTACCATATTGGTAAAAGAAAATTGAATTCGTAACAAAGTGTATTACCAACCAATAATATATATTTTATATGGCAACTTACATGATAGCTCAGAAAATTCATAATATAAGGAATATAATATAATATATAATGCCAAATTTACGTAAAGAGAATAATCACAGATATTTTTATAATTTGAAAACAGTTTAGCAATAATGAGGTGAGTCCGGCCACCATATAAACTTTGATATTAATCATTGGTTTGCTAAATAAGTAATTATTTAAGTCAAAAATGCATCATGAATGCATTTTGATACCGAGCTGATATGGTTCTTCAAACTTCGTAGGTTCCAGTATATTCTTCAAATTGAAAAAACTGAAGCACTCAACGAAGATTGGTAACAACCGAAATTAATTATTAAAACGTCCTTTCATATAAGATCATTATAATCTAACTCAGTAGTTTTCAACCAGTGTTCCACGGAACCTTAGGGTTTCTAAGTTTATAACTGGCTCAAAGATGTTTACTGAATCAAAACAGCTTGAAAGGTAGAGATTGAATTCAAAAAGCAAATAAAACACAACAGAAGTGATGATTATGACAAATATAAATCATTAATAATTATGTCATCAGATCAATGATTATCGAACAAAAAAAATATTTATACATACTCGAATTGATTAATACAAAAGTATCTTTCATAAATAAAAGTAAAAACATTCTGTGGATCAGGTTTCATGCCTATAATCACAGTTCCCGCTCAACATCAAAATAACAACATTACCACGCCTTTAAAGATTCTTATCAGGAACAGTAACTGAATTTTTTGAAATATAATTATCACAATAATCATCACACTGATAATTACTTACAAAATAATAATTTCTAATAAATACAATTAATAAAATGATGAAACTCAAAATATACATGCTGCTGCTTTATTGATGATGAAAGGAGTTGAAACAGTAAGTTTCAGGTCAAATAAAGAGTACCGAAGTAAACTTTAATTATTCAGAATTATATATATTAAATAATCAAACACACACACACACACACATATATATATATATATATATATATATTGGGAAATGGCATTTCAAAAATGTAAGGCGCTCTAAGAAGATATTCTCTCTTGCTTCGTCTAGTAGTTATAAACGTATTAAAAGACTAAACAATCTGCTCATTTTGAGCTGACACTGATGCAATTATTTTAAATGACAATTTTGTTCCTCAGAATGTGTTTCATCTTTTCTCAATGTTTTTCACAACGAATATATAATTTTTTAATATCAACATATGTGTTTATAATATTCATTGACAATTTACAAATCTAATTGTTGTTCTATAATATCTATCTGTTGTTTGTTTCAAGTGAACCGTTTTATCAGCATCATCGATAGGGACAACATGATATTTATTTTACAATTACCAGACGTATTTATTTGGAACTATTTCTCATCAACCTTGGTTTTTGAGGAAATTTGATTATTTCTTTTTTAATTTATTTAAGTCCTTCAATTCAAAAAAAATCTATATTTATTAGGATAGTTTACAATGCCGTCACATCTTACTAAATAATCTTTTCGAATATATTCCATATACAAATTGACTAATCTCCTCTATAACTCCTCACTTTCTTTTGTAACGAACCCATTTATTGTTTTACAAAATGTTTTATAATAATTTCGTTCTAATAGGAAATCCAGAAAATAAATTGTTTGGATAAATACGATATAAATGGATTCATTTTGTTTTAATTGGAACAATATTTCTAATGCCTAATCAATTATAGTATTGATCTCCTTTGTAATCATGAACTATTTTAAGATTAAAAATTATGATCAGTTTATTATTATTAATAATAACATATATTATTATTATTAATATCTATTAATAATGTAAATATTAAAAGATTGTTGACTAAAAAATTCTACATCTATCTTGGTGTTCCTGTTGGTGATAAAAATGATCAATGTCCTTGCGAGATTTTGAACAAACGTGTAATTGATCTTGGTAAAATAGTCAACTCTGATTTATGGGATTGGCAAAAGCTTAAATCTTATAGAATTTTCTTGCACTCTAGACTTGTATATGCGTTTAGAAGTAGCGAAATCAAAATTTTTTCACTGAAAGAGAAAAATAGTAAAATACAAGCTTATATGAAGCAATTACTTCATTTACCAAATCAAGCTGAAAACTGCTATCTTTAGTCATCGATAGTAAATTGTGTTGTTGGACTTACTGGATTGATTGATGAATATCACACTCAATGCATTGTTCAAGCATTTCGTCTTTTAAACTCTGATTGTTCATTGACAAAAAGTATCATCTCTGATTCAATTTGCTTTGTTTCTTCTACAAGACTTCGTATCGTAAATCCATCAACCGGTGAAAGCCTTGAGTGGATCAAAGGTAAAAAAATCTATAGTAAACTCTGCTTCTAAAAAGACTTGGTGAATACATGTTATCAATGCTGTGAAATATTTTCAAAATACTCACAAAATTAGCTAGATTTTTGAATTTGTTAAAAACGAAACTTACTTGGGGATGACATCTGATTTTTGCGGTACTTACAACTTTGGTCCTCGTAATCGAAAACAACTATCTCTTGTTTTACATCAATTAATTCAGGTATCTTATTCTTCAAGATGGCTTGATAGTGAACGCAGTAATTTTATTTCAGATACAATTAAGCTATCTCCACGAATTAATAAGATGATTTCTTGTAGTGGCTGAAATCTTTTGCGTTTAAATTCATTCATTGAGCTAGAACAAATACTCTAGCAATTAATGCATCGCCTTGGAAGACAAATGAGGAAAGCCAAAAGTGCCGACATTGCCACAGTTTCACTGAAACCATGTCACATGTACTACAGTGTTGCAATCCGAAAAAGCTACAAACTGCTCACCATGATGCATGCCTAAACAAAATTGTTGACTGTCTTTGATCAAAAAATATTATTGTAGTCGTAAAACAAATGTGCTCATTGTTACCGGATAGAAAAATGCGCATCGATTTATTGGTTACTGATGTAGAGCGAAAAAAGATCTTTCTGGTAGACATGAAATGTCCGACTGACACGCTACAAAAATTCGGAGAATCAAACAAAAATAATATAATTCATTGTAGCGATTTTAGGAATGAGCTAGCCAAATTGAAACCAGATTTATATATTGAGCTTATCAAGTGCATTATAGACTCAGTAGGTGCAGTTCCGGGCCTCAACAGAAGCAATTTTGGCGAAAATTGGTGTGCCGAAGAATAAAAACCGAAACCTGGTCAAAGAATGCGCAATTTGAAATATTGAAAATTCGGCAAAAATCTGGCATTTTCACTCGACCGGTGTGCTGATAGATTTTATCTAACATAAAAAAACAAACAAAGAATTCCTACCCAATGAAAAGCCGAGATGAATGAAAGAAAAAGCAAAATTGTGACAGGCTGTGCATCCACTGCGTCCATGACTTCACAAATCAAGTCTTCCAGGCCCATGCAAGTCACAATCAATCCAATAAACCAAACAAATTTGTATTTAAATAAATCTCGTAACACCATTCACAGCTACAATCAATTAATTTTAGAATTTAAAGTTTAAATTACTAATTATGCGTGTATATGATAGATATTAATAGATAGATTATTAATTATTATACACTATGATGTCACACATTATTATGATTTAAAAGCATTTCGAACTTGAAGTTGGCATTTGAGATGATAAACTTATATACTTATCGTTATTAATGAGATGAATTTCCTGCACACATATTTTGTACTTTATTCCATCATTATATTGTGTTAATTAATATTTGATCCTAAATAAAAGTTAATCATTATAATCACTTATTAATGATAAAAATATTTCTAATCAACTCTCATATCATTCATGCAATGTGCAAAACAGCCGTAAATTCATTGTTTTCAAAAGGTGATATGTGAAATTAATGTTAGTAATTGTTTATGAAATAATATTTGACCTTAGCACCCAATTTAAGAGCAATTACAGATTTAAATCGATTCAATAATCAATTATTCAACCATTATTGAAAATCATGGCCGAGAGTTATTTTGATTCTCTTGTCGATTGTACTCTTATGATTGGAGTCAATGAATTTAGTGGGCTACGACTTTCAATGTTCGACAATAACCATATCGACTCACAATCAGCACCCAATTACCAACAACATATCCTTGCTGCTATATCTTCAACAGTAGCCATGTTTCCATTCTCGAAAACCAATTACAAATATCCTCCAGAAGATTTTCAACGATATGAAGAATCATCGATTGACACTTCATCAAAACCGCAATATACGAAACAGTTCAGCCATGAAGAATTCCATTTAATTCATGATATTATAAATCAATACAATAAAACTGATATTCACGATCAACTTAAAGATCCTGGGATTTCAGTGGGATTTAACAGACGAGCATCGAAATACCAAAGTCGAAGAAAAAGTATGAAGTTACTTTCATTGGACAATTACAAAGGTTCTTTGGGATCAGTATCTATAGAAACAATTAAAGCTTTTCCCGGTACCTATTTCAATAACAATCTTAAAATTTCTGATAAACATGTTGGACCGAAAATTGAGATATTACCCATGACAGACAATTTGGGTAACAGGTCTTACGCTTTTCGATTGGAATTTCATCGACATTTTTCCACGGAATCCAACACATTCACTGGAAATGATAGTGATAACGAAATAAAAATCGTACCAGCATTCGAAACCGATCTCGATAGTAGAGGTGATATCTATCTTCCATGTAACATTGTGTTCTTTTCCAAATATCCTTACTTGAATCTGTTCAAAGATATTCTGAGTCAATTGTTTTTGTCGATTGATAATAAAGGTACGACGCAAATCGATGAGGAGATTCTTGAATATTCATCAATTCTCACTCGCATACCTATCATGCATTCAAGTGATATCCAAATCGACTTTTCCATTGATCGGACATTGTATTCGATAAAACCAAACAGTGTGATTTTCGAACAAATCATCGACTGGGATATGAGCTTGTTATTTCAAAGTCTTTCATTAGACGATATCATTTTCATTCTCATAGCCATGTTCCAAGATCAGAAAATTGCGTTTTTTTCAAAATTTTTAAACATCACTACGATCATTTGTGAAACACTAATGATTCTCTATCAACCATTTATATGGAAACATTTGTATTTAACTGTCGTTCCACCTCATCTTTATGTATTGATTGATGCTATCATTCCATTCTTAATTGGACTACCACATAATATGAAGGAAAAAGTGATCAATTCTTATGATGATATTATTGTTGTGGATCTCGACCAAGGAACAATAAATAAACCCAAGAAATGTAAAATCTACAACATATCTGACAATCTGATCGCACAATTAAAACAAGGCTTAACAGATAGAGATTGGCTACATTTTAGAAATCATCTCTCCAATGTCGGTTATAATTCTCTAAATGATTTGAAAGCAAATGAGTATCGAATTAATAAAGCATTTTCTGAGAAGGTTATGCTTCATTTTATGATGATGATGGTTGATTTGTTTCAGGAACCATTAAAAAATATCGTTGTTGAAATAAAGAATGACACATTGGTAGCAAATCTTGATAGATTTCTTGCATCGAGCCATAGTGAAAATATCGATTTCTTTAAGGCGATTTATCAGTGTGATAATTTTAATTGTTTCCTTGACAGTAAATTACGAAAAATGGAAACTGACAGCTGGGTGAAGATCTGTGATAATTTATACCCAGACTTTTTGGAGCATCTTAGATTCCAAGTATCGAAAATTAAAAAAGGTAAAAAGCTTTCGATTCATTTCGAAAGAGATATTAATATTAATTTGGTCGAGGAGAGTCTTTATTCCGTGATTAATCTCCGTACATCTAAGCATTACAGAAAGGATTACTATAAGAATATCTTGGAGCACATATCTAAACTCGATAAGACTATAGAGATAAGAAAACTTGAAATTGAGATTTATCTTCAGAGTGGAAGTCAAAAAAAGGCTTTAGAATCAATTGAGCAATTGCTAGTGATTGATAAAGATGCTTTAGATACTCTAAAAATTCAAGAAATCATTCGTGCATTGGAAAAAATTGTAAAAAAAGATCCAGAAAATGTAAAATTAATTAATTCATTAACTTCACTCCTGAAAATTGATAACCATGTGGAAAAGAAAAGATCTAGCGTCAACCATAGCGTCCAGCAATTCATTCCACCTAACATACCTATAATGAAGAAAGATTTCCTTGAAATTTGTAGAAATGCTGATATAACTGATTTTGAAGATGTTGCATATAATCTTTTTAAATGCTTGACTCTTAATCAAAACTCACCAAAAAACCATGTAAGACGTGTTCCACCGAATCTTTTTCAATGTTTCTATAACGGTTGGATACTTTTTTCGACAAATTTTAATGTATCCGATATCAGTATCAATGCATTACCTGAAGAAGAATTGATAATAGTCTCGAATAATTCCATAAAAGTCGATGATTTCGGACAAGGTCGAATTCTTTTATCTCAAATGCGTTTACTTTTCATTCCTTTCGGTAAGACTGTCAGTGAAGTCGTCGTTGATTTCACCAATGAAATTGTGAAGAAAATAAAAATCGATCGACGAATTCGAGGATTTGGAAAACTGGCCGAAGTTATCGAAATAACCAAATCAAGTCATGCGAAAAAAATCGTCTTATGGTTGTCACCAAATATTGAGGTTTGGTACAATTTGATTTCTGAGGTTAATATTGGAAATAGATTGTCGAATGAAGAAAAGGATAAAGTAATTCAGGATAAAATGACAGATCACTGTTTAATGTATGAGAACCTAGTTAACTGTTCTAGGAAAAATTCTTACTTCAAAAAATATTTCGACGATATATCAAAAATAATGTTAGGACATACATTAAGAAATATGGATATGGGAAAAAATGGCGACCCAGGAACGATTGCTCGACGGAAGTATCTCCTTAATAAATTAATGCCCTGTCCAAAGAACACCATAACAATTGATTGTGCTGCTTTGATTTACAAACCATTGTTGCAAAACTCTGATCTGTGGTGTGCGATAACGTATGATGACAAATATTTCATCAAAATTATCAAAATTATCAGTGAAACATTTCAATTCTTGCAGCCCGATGATTTGGAATTCATGTCCCGAATAAAAGTCATGTTTCATCTTAAGGGATCGACAAAAATGGTCATTGGATGTTTTAATGGATCTATATTTCTTGTTGACTCATTAGATTTAAAGGTAGAGGAATTTAATATCCATGAAAATCAAGTAAGTTTTCCTCAATGTGGCGTGTCTCGTGTATCAAGCTTCAATTCATATGTGATTTATCTCGGGATGAACAATGAAGAGTTATGGAAATGTGAAGATAACTTTCAACAGGTTGCTTAATATTCATATATATATATATATATATATAGTTATTTTGAGATTATTTTAAAAAAAAACATCTTAACCTGAATACGTAGAATGTGTTCTAAATGATATGAAAAAGTAACTCGATAAAAATAAGTGCTCAGACTTCAGTAAGTGATAATAATACAAAGAGGTTTAGATGTTGTATTCACAATAAATCGACTTATTTTTGTTATTACATAACTAATTTTGTTATGGTGAACAGAAGCCAGCTCATTGGTCGATTACATGTTGTAATTGTCAGAGCCAATAAAAAGAAATTGTTAATATCTAATAATCACGTAACAACTAAATAAATAATCTTCTACACCTTAAGATGAAAACTTTATGATATTATCTGATGTATTAATGGTATTGAAATAAATGAATTTAAAATATAAGAGGTCCCAAATAAAAAAAGGAATTTCATTGGCATTTTATATGGATATCTGTAGTAATGATATACGAAGAGACTTAATAGATTGTGCAATCAACTGTGACGGTTTAAAAATTACCATTTCTTTATAAAATTGAAAAGATTATTTTATAAATTTTAGAATTGACGTCTTCCCCATAAATCAGTAGGATTTTGCTTAAATAATTATAAATTAATTACATTCTTTCTACAAAAGTGATTTGAGATTTTGAAGATTATAATTTAACTTTCAGAGTTATTGACTCGTCTATGAATAATGTGGGGAAGCAGTTTAAATCTTTTTAGTATTTATTTCACTAAAATTGTATAAATCCATGCCTGCAAAAGAAAGCAAGCATCAAAATCAACCAATCGTTATTTACGATCTTATAAATTCACACTTATTATTCAACTGAGGCATAGTGAAAAATCTTATTTTGGAAAGTTTTGTTTTCCGGTTTAAGTTAAGAAAGGGGTTCTTTGAACTACTTTCATTATAAGGAATTTTCGCGCATGAGATAATTTTATAAATGCATTTTATAAACAATTGTGATGTTTAATTTATTCCTATAATTCAATTAATATCTCACTTTTTTAGGTTATCCAATAGCGACAAGACATAGTTTTAAAACCAAGTTCCTATTCTAATCACAACACTTATTTATAATTATTTTTATTTTTAAATTTAAATTTTTATAATTATAAGTCGAGTTAGTCAATTACAGACATGTTTAATAATATCATTGCTTATTTTTTTAAAATAATTTTAAAAATTGAGATCATTTTTCAATTGATTTCTTATGTTAAAAAAAGGGGTCCTCGTTAATTTTCAACAAATTGCAATTTGACCTATTTTAATATCTTTCTCAAATAATCAAATTTTAGGAGATTTTGAAGCTCAAATATTTTAGAGCTTTAATATTTGATTCGTTTTAAGTACTTGAATAAAAATTCGAAATGTTTTTAAAGAATATATTTAAAGTTACTGAATAGATTTTTACAATACACCCAACAAATGAAAAATTTTATTGTAGGACCCCTTTTTATTAACTTTAGCCGATTTTTCTTAATGCAATAACATATTGATTGATTAACATTTCTAGTCTCGGAAAATCCTGAGTAACACTGGTGGTATTTATCTCATTGAATTACATGATGAAAATACGTTAATCATGAGCTCATCACACTCAATATATATTGCTACTGACGAAGGCACTATCTTGTCAGTAATCGATATGCCAGACATGAAAATAAATCTCAACCGGATAAGTTATCTGGCCGTATCGAACATTAACCAAAATATCTTAATTGGTTTATCAAGATTTCCCATGTTTATCGAATATGATATCAGTGATAAAAAGAATCCCGTTTTTGTGAAACATAAAATTTGTGAGTATTGATTGTGAATATTGATGGAAATGATTGAAAATCACTACTAGACATGCCTGAAAACGCTTCGAAATCGGTTGGATTGAGTACAATATTGACAACGAAGAATGACACCGATATTTGGCTTATTTATAAGGACGGAACAATAGATATACGGCATGGTGAAAATTTAGAAAAGGTTGATTCATTATCTGCTCATGATGGAGTCGTGGGCGGTGGATTGATTTGTCAGTTGGCAAAAATGAATATTGTCATTACTTTTGGTAAAAATGATGGAAAAGTGATATTTTGGAATTTGAAACCCATTTAGAAAATATATTTTATTTGATGAAGGTAAATTTAATTCCCTTTTTCATTCATAAACATCGGTTTTAGATATCGTCGTTGATTTAATAGTCGATTTCGAAACACAGTTTTAAAAGATAAATTGAGAAAACAAATTTGTATTATTGGTTTTTACTGAGTTAAATTATATTTTATAAAATGGTGTTTAGTTTAATCTTAGTTTAATCTCTATTTATTATATTAAATTTTTATAAAGACAAACTCGAGATTATAAAATATAATACTCATTTTTTCTTCTTCAAAGAGAGATAATTTAATTCATTAATTGTTTTTATTCGATTTATCTTTTTCCGTGAAATTTGATCAGAATATTTTTCAGCTTAATCAACTTCAATTAAATTTCCAAATTATTATATAATGAATTGTGTGTCATTTAGTACGGCTATTTTAGTACAGATGTTTTATTGTGTTTCCATCATTTAATTTAAATTTTTATTTTCAAAATTCTGATTAATTTATCTCAAAAGTATATTGAAATATAAGTAATAATTTGATATTCGTATTAAAGGTAATTAGTCAGAGAGCAGTACCACCGCTAGTAAAGCAAAGAAGGTAATATATAAGTTGAAATTAATCAAGTTATATTAGTGTATCACAATCTATTCTACAAAATGGATACTATTAAGCAGACATCAATAATTAGAAACAAATTCCTGCAAGGAACATATCCTCTTTTGGAGTAATTTATATTTTTGGGCTAGAGCCTGAATATCTATTTGACAGTGTAATTTATTGTCAATATATTTCTTAAACATATTGATGGAATTAGATGACAACTGTGAAAATTTACTAGCCGCAATATATGACTTGTCACAATGCCGAAACGTTGGATGCATGTATAAATTCGAGCTATTTAGTTAAATATACTGGTCATCATAATTTTTGACACACCTTATAGCTTTTGAGGTGGTTGTTTTTTTTGTGTGGGGTTTTGATGTGATGTATGATGTTTAAGATGTAATGAATATATGTTATAAAATTTGAAACTTAATCAATTAAAACAAAAATAACCATAAAAATATATATTATAACACAATAAAAAACATCATAATTTTTGACACACCTATAATTTATTGTCATTATAAACGTTTATTGAATAAATTTCCCTTTTTAGTCAGTACCTGGCATAATCTGCTTCTGATACCATGATATAGGTTCTGAACAAAACTTCTTTCGTAATAATTTATATGGTTGATCGCTCTAATGATTCCATTCTCTAAATCGACTATCTTTGTGTATTGTGGACCATCATATACCAGATCACTAATCTTCTTCCAAA
>JBBMOY011432532.1:0-14602 GCA_037951405.1 Platydemus manokwari | reverse complement strand
AACCAAGTTCCCATTCTAATCACAACACTTCTATATGATTATTTGAGTTTTTAAATTAAAATTTTTATAATTATAAACCGAGCAAGTTAATTACAGATATGTTTAATAATAACATTGGTTATTTTTATAAAATAATTGTAAAAATTAAGAATATCTCTCAATTTGCTTCTAATGATGAAAAATGAATCATCGCTATTTCTCAATGAATTGCAATTCCACCTACTTTGATCCCTTTTTCAAATAATTAATTTTTAGGAGATTTTGAGGCTATAATGTATTTAATATTTGATTTCAAACAACTAAAATTCTTCTTAAGTACTTCAATAAAAAATTCTTAATGTTTTTAAAGAATATAATTAAATAAACTATAAAGAATTTTGAAATACACAAAACAATTTTAAAATTTCATTTTAGAACCCTTTTTTTTTAACTTTAGTCGTGTAATAAAAACAATATTTACCAATGAGTCAATATGTTAGTTTGTTATGTACAGTAAAATTATGAAGATCATTAGATAATTCTATGGAATGAATGTTGTTTGTAAAAAATAAAATTATTGTACTATCACTTCAACAATAACCTGATTGACTGAGAGCATTTAGAGATTGAGAATAAGATAAATTATTATTTAATTAAATGTATTCAACATTTTGATTGGTATTATTTTATAATTTTATAAAAGTTATTTAAGTTAAATTTATGAATTTTAAAGTTCAGTGTTTATATTAAACGGTAACTTATGTAGATCTTAAATAATTGTGATATGTTTCATTCTGGACAACCTTTCATTAGATATTACTTCATTAAATATGTCTTAATCTATTATTTCGTCTCCAACCAACTTATTGTTTTCGTCAAAATATACTTTGCAATAATATTTTAGGAATTATTAAATGTAGTGACCCTATTTAAATATAATTTTAGAGTGTTTTTGATGTTAATGGCAATTTGTCAAGACATATTTTAATTTCAGAAATCTCTATGACACATACACTTACAAAAACTTGAACCCATATCTAATCAATTGTTTGTTGAGACCCCAAACAGTTAATAATAAATAATTATATATAAACATTTGTTAGCTTTTAATGAATCATACGAAAACAGCCAAATCTAAAAATAAGTTATAATTAAAAAAAATAAGAATAAACAATATAAACAAATATTTATAATAATAAAAGAAATGTATGATGTGAACGATGTCTCCATACTGGACATCATGTCAGTGATTACAAATCTACAAAAGACATTAATGACAATCTCATTAAAAGTAATAAATATGATAGCACGAACCATGTTTTAATTTACAGGTGACAAATGAATTTACGCCAGATATGTCTGTCGATCCAAATACCAAAAATAACAAAACAAGATAAAATAAACAATAAGAGGCAATTTAAATTTAAGACGCTTATTCCATGGTCTTAGAGTGGATTTTGAGCCACACAAGGACAAAAGACTGTACGTCAAAATGTTTGCACAGCTCAAGATTATAATTTCAAAGAAAACAATGGCCAATTTATAGAGGTTCAAAACAAATACACAACGAACTCAAACAAATACTCCAAAGACTACAAATTCGACAGGAACACTAACATTTTAGTCTCAACTAGCACTTTTTATAAATCTAACGGAAACTTTTCGTCACACGAGAAGAAAGAGATAGATGTTTACAGAAACGTTCAAAAACTTACGATAACTTTAAAATAAAATTTATTACGGTCTCAGTCACCAACGAAACAAAAGACACTAGACGTATGTCGGATAAAGCCGCCTATACATTTTTGATTCGGTATTTTTTGTTAATAACTATCTTAATATAAATCAGCTCCGTTCGCAAATCTAGTAACAGACACAGCGCCTCTACACACTCCTTAGCCACCGAAAAATATATTGAAGGTCATCAAACATTACATATTGAACAAGATGGCTTGAAAGTAATACCTAAAAATCTCGATCCCAACTGAAAAGCTAAATTCTACGATACATAACAATCATTATTTATGCCTTACGTCAAATTTAATATTAAAGAAATATCAATAAAACTTTCAATTTGATCTTCATATGGGATTTATCGGAGGATAGCATGTCCAAATAAAAGAGCTTAAGAAATATCTTCCACTAATCAAAAATCTTTAACCTGTGGTAGGGACAACAATTCATAAATTCTCATATCTGAATTAGTTCATGACTGATTAACTGAATCCAGAACAAAAATAGCACTCACATATTAAGTAAAATAAAAACTACAAGATACCTGCTTTAAACAGTGCACCAAATAATCAATTTGTTGGGTTATCAAACAACAATTTCGATCTGAAAATTTGTATTAACTAAAATAATACACTCAAAGACTCAACAACAATAACAGTAAATCTTTATGTAATTCACAAGAAAATTACTCAAGATGGGATCAGCACCCGAAAGTCAAAAAAGAATGAAAAGTAATCAAAAAGACTGATTACTAAATCACACATAAGCTCAGCACTAAAGTTACCGATTGAAAAAGACTGGCAGAAATCAATCGAACTCAACCTATTTTATAGTCCTATGGGATGTGTCCACCTCCCGTTGTCACGGATCTTCATTTTCTATGAGCTAGATTTGTTCGTGGATCGATTTACTTGAGATTTTCTTTATATCTTTCGTGACATTGACGGATATTTGAGCTTGCTGCTATTTGTAGGTATGTACCTGTCGATTCTTAGCTACTAAATATGGATTTACATTAGAGCAAATCTTATTGGTTAATGGCACATGCGTTTATCCGATTTATGTGTATTTACAATTTTTAGGTTTTCTCTAAAGTTGTTGGATTTAAATCAACGGAGGTTTGGAAAATTTAATAGAAGATAACTGAATCAAATAGGCCGTATAGGAGCCCTACTCAAACACGTAATAATATTAGGATTTATAAAAAAACATCTATTCTTACAGCTTATCATTGTTTCAAACCAAAATGATGAGCCTTTCACTCACCTTTATATTTTACAGATTGCCTAGTCATACATTCATATCAAGTTATAAAGAAGGCCAAAACATCAAGGAATGGATTGCAATCGAACAATGGTTTTTAAGTACTACGTAACACTAAAATTATATCAAAGATTATAAAAATCTCACTAGAAAATTGCAAATAATGAGTAGACTACATTCATCAGTTAAAGTAAGAGCAATCATGGCATAATGTATTACTAGAGCCGATCACGTCAAAGCAGATGGAACTTGCATAGGTTTTCCTAAATATTGAAAACGAGAAAATGTATCGTGGATATTGACCAACAGACTTCCAAAGCTATTTGTTGAGGGGAATCATTTGGGAACCATTTAATACTAACAAATAAATAATAAAACATAACATAAAGCTTTTTGCAAAAAACATTAAATTTTCACAAAAATCAATATAAAAATTTTTTCAAATAATATCAGAAAATTTTTCCCTGAAATTAAAAACACTTCGGCGCGAAAAATCATCAAAATATTAAAAAATGTAGACAGCTGTTTAAACATATCAAAAGCTAAATTGTTTTATTGACCTAATGGTTGCAGAAAAAATCAAACCACAAGCTATTTATAGTAACTATGCCAGTTACTAGAGAGCCCCAATTTAGTAGTAATTGTCAACTAAAATTGTGGATTGATACTAAATTTTGCTAAATAGATAATAAAAGATAAATTACTTAAAAAGCTTGAAGAGTAAAATCATAAACAGAGTAATCTACCTATTTTTCTGACACCTATAGACATGAAAAGATTATTAAAAAGAAAACCAGTACTCATCTACGAAGAAATGATGTTTCAAGTAAATTATTTCCGAAATTACTTATTGATAAGATGATCAAATACATAAATTATGTATTACAGAGTAAAAGTCATAATTTCAGATTCCAATTACTTGAACTATATCAAATAACGATCTTTAATGACTGTCTAACAGTCAAAGAGAAGTTGAGAAACCTTTAGGCTATAGCGACAACTCAGCCTGATGTTACAACTCCAATAATAATGGAACAAAATACTTTTGGACGAATAAGTGGGGAATGTTGATATGTAAATAGATGAAAAGCACGAGAAAATTGACCTTCATTTATAATAACATAAAAGATATTTGGAGCCCATAATGCATAAACTCATATTTTAATGGCACTGCAGCAAGCCGAGTGTAATCCATTTAATGTAATTACCTATCGGATTTTAAGAGTTTATATTACAGTCTCAAACTAACAATATTCTCGACAACCAATGAAAACATTGAGTTTAAATGAACTGGAGAAAAAAATGACCTTTTAAGCTATAAACAATTTAGAATATATATAAGCAGAAGATATAGAAGAAAATGTTTTATTTGGAAAAAGATATAAAAGTAGGTAGAAAAGATATAAACTTTCCACTTGTGAAGGGCAAACAAATCATAGAAATCATAAGAAAAACAGATTAAAAAGAGGAATACTAGGAGAATATATACGAGAATTTGTGCACAAATTAACAATTAACAAGTAGAAAGAACCTTCGGTCCAAGAACTGTGTGAGATGACGATAAAGAAGTAATGATCAAAAACCAACTTTGAAGATGTATTAGCTCCAAACATTTAAACAGTATTAAATCTGCATATAGATTACGAATTTCAGCAACGAAGCACAAGTTGAATATTCCAACTTAAACAATAACGAAACAGTACTAGCAACTAAAGAGAATAAGTTTAATAATAAATAATAAATGGTAAAGTGATAATAAGAGACAAATAACAATATAGATAACAATACTAACAATGACAATTAAGGAAAAATACGTCGACAAAGACTTTTGGTAACAATTGCAATCAGCTATAGGACATTAATGATAACCTCATTGAATGGGGTCATACTCAATAAGTCAATGCATTTGCACCGAATTTACAACGCGATAAACACAGTAAATCAGTTCATATCGAATCCGTATGTCTATTCAAAATTATAACGTAAGTATAAAGAGACAAATTAAATGCTACAAATGTGGACATTTTGGTCATATAGAACGTTCATGTCAAAACCCCTCAGTAAACAATCATGTGTAGGGAAAACATTTACAACAAAACGTTCGCCCAGTGCAGGATTGCACATATAATGATAAACGTACATTGCTGTTACAGTTAGGGCAGGAAATACAAGGGGAACGCATTCTTCTATAAAGATTATAGATCATGTTATATTCAACTTTGCTTTAATGAAATTACCTCTCTCACAAATCAATAAAAAATCAAAACCAATTCTGCATATTTTTCGTTAATCTTGTTCATTGATTCTGTCATTGTGAACATTTTAAATTGAATTAAAATTTCTACAAATTAAATTTTATATAAAATTTCGTTTTATCTAGAATTTAATTAGGTATAAATTTTTTTGTATAAATCAAATTTTGGTTTAAATAATTGTATTTCTAAGTATAATTGGATATCGTGACTTTCAGTTTGTTTTCATTGAGCGATTTTTAAAAATAATAGGGGCTTACAATCATGATTCGTCGAAAACCTTAATTAATTATATTGATTCTTTCCATCACCCATTTTCATTACCAATCGTATGAAATATTTTCCAATTTACGACATCTTAAATAATATTCAAACCATTTTTTCATGATAAATAATAAATAAAATAACAAAGATAGATATAAATATTTCTAACGGTTTATTAAATGAAAATAGAAATATTAAATTAATTAAATTTAAACTCATTTCGAGGCTCCGCTCATGCCTTATTGATAAAAATACAATGTGGTGCGTATAAGCATTAATTTCATATTCTACCAAATAGTATATGATGATGTTAAGAAACTTGCTTTTTAAAGTAATTTTTATCTGGTACTATTATTGTTGATCACGTAAAGGCCATTATGTTCTGTAAACTAACGAAATTAGCCCGCAATATAATTAAGGTTTTATCTTAACGTGAAGGTTGTTGAGATTTGATTTCACCTTGTAAAAGTGTTATGATCACCAGTGATAATTGTTTATATGCCACAATGGACTATTAAATTTGAACAGATATCTATTTCAACAATTGTGGTTGAAGTTTACCCCGAGATTGTCAACAATTAGTGTTGTATACAATGAGATAAAATGGACCAGTAAAAATTTGATTAAAGAATTTCGAACAACTCTCTGAAACGGTTGATATACAAACAAAACAGACACATGTCAGTAACCAGTTAGAAGTTATCAAATCGAAATACTAATTAGAATGGGATATTCAATTGGTGCATATTTACAGCAAGGGACATAGTAATTTGCAAATAATGACAAGACGTATAACAATATCTACAGACTAAATTTGAGAAGAAAGATTTACCAACAAATCCATACATGAAACGACGTGGCTCACGAAAGGAATTAGCATTTTTATGGTAGGTAATCTTTCGTGTAAATATATATATCTTAAATTATTTTGAACCCACTCGTGACCTTACTTCGAAATTATTTAATTAATTTGACTTGGGTTCACATATTTTAATATATTATTATGATTCATGGTATAATGTAATAGTATGCAAGGATTTAAAGAGTATCAAAATGTAATTATAAAAAAAATTAAATTCCTCCACGCATGTATTACAAATAAACATTACGCTTTCACTCGTGTTCCACAGATCACAATACAGATTGTATTGTTATCAATTATAAATTTAATGATTAATCAATAGAAACACTAAAGCTCAGGAACTCAACACGTATATTACTAACCTCTCGATACTGAAATCTCGATTTTAACTATCAATGATAATCGATAATTGATACAACAAATGACTGTTTTGTATTTACAGAGCAGGAATTGATAATATCAAAAATTTTATCAAATTTCCCATAGGCAAGCTACAGAACACAAACTAATTTAAGTGGTACTCATTAAATGTAAATTAACTGAATGATCCAATGTCCCGTGGATAAAGCCTACTTTACCTTCTAAAATATTTTCAAATCTATTCAAAGTATCATTGGGCAATGAGATATTGAATACGAGAATTATTTTACACAGAATTAGAAATATTTCCGTATTTGCAAAACTTTCACCAATACAAACTCTGCGACCAACTCCAAATGGGAAGAGATTTTTATTGTGTATATATCGAGTATGCGATTCATCCAAGAATCTGTAAGGATCAAATTTATCAGGATCTTTGTAAAAGTTCTTGTCTCGATTAGATGTTTCATAATCTAGAATGATAATATCATCTGGGTAAAGATCATATCCTCGAAATCTACACGACTCTGTCACTCTATTTACAGTAGCAGTTACTATACAACAATATCTGTGGATCTCATCAATAAATGATAAATATTTTGGACAATATTTTCTCATACTCATATCGATACTCTTATAATCATCAGTTAAAGTGCGTATCTCACTTCTCAAATCATTTTGTAATTCAGGATATCGACCCAACATTAAAGTACAAAATGTGAGAAAACTATTGATCGTATCAGCAATTGCAAGATATAAATCTACCATTGTATGAATGATATTCTTCATTTTTATATCTTTATCGATAGATATCTTATCAAAATCAATCCAAAGATAATCAAAAACACACTTCGGTGTTTGGTTTACAGTTAGAATACGTACTCGTTCATGGCATTTCTTTGAGACAAAGCTGAACATATTCTCCCATGCTTGAAATAATTTACCTTCTTCCTTAAACAATCTTCTAAATTGTTTTTTTGCGAAATATTTCGGAAATACCACACACAAGCCGAAATTTATCTCAGTCATTACACAATTATCAATATCAGTTATTAATTTGTGAACTGTTTCAATATCATGGTCGATATAATCATCAAAATGGAGCTTGGTTACAAAATTCATAATTACTTCCGAGAAAAAAATTGTCGTGCTCATTGGATGATCACATTTCTTAAGTAGATGGTTTATTATTGAATTACTTTGATCATCAATCATGTTTTCTAACTCACTTGTACCCATTCCCATCTTCTTCAATGCTTTGATACTTAATTGTTTACGTTCTTTCCATAATTGGCCATCGCTCAAGAATAGTCCTTTTCTATCCGATAAAAGTTTAAACAAATCATTCAGAGGTTTTCCAGAAAATAAATGAGCATTGTTTTTAAAAGAGTCATTGATGACATCAACTGATGCAAATGTCACAATTCTCTGACTACCTGATTCCATGGACCAAATGTCGCCATATTGGTTTCTCATTTGTTGAAATAATTTAATTTGAGATATTTTAGGAAATATATTTGGAAACATTAACGAAATAACCTGAAATGGTAGAAGTCCAACAAATGGGAGTCCAATGGGTCCTGGTGGATGGTGACTGCGTTTTCTCACATGTTGTATACATAAAATGATGGTGATAATAAAGGCTATCAAACACAAATAAGCTGCTGACCACATGGTTTTCCAAATGAATATTTTGATAGCATCATGAATATTTATTTAGAGTCCAATGTTTCGTTGTGAAATCAATGACGTCTTACATTATCGAGACCAAGAATAATATAATTTGATATTTGATTGGCTAATTTATAAGGACATTTTAATGTTTGTCATATTGATTTCGGTTTTAATATGAAAGAAATTTGGTGTCATTAGCTCGCCAAGGGAAGATAAAAAAATTATTTTTAAAATACTTTTTTCCAATTAAAATTAACAACTTGGTTTCGTATTAAATTAAATTATAAATAATCCATTTACATTAAAATAAAATATTTGTTTAACTTTATTAGAATAACCTTGAAATTAAAAAAAACATTTTCCACGTGATTATATAAACTGTCTTTATTGATATTTTCAATTTTTCAAGATCTCATTGTTAACAGTTATCGATGGTGATTATATTGTTTAAAAACTTTAATTTGAGATTAAAATATTTTATGGCATTTGTGAATGGCGTTCAATTTTCTATTGGATTTATTGACATTATATAACTGGATCGATAATATTTCTAATTGATTCATTTAAACACAATGTAGTGAAACGAAAATAGTTCTATGGATCAAACCAATGACATAATATGGTGCAGATATTGATTTACTAAAAATAATTCATTTCCATTGATACCCAATCATTTGTTCACATCCATTTACTTTCTGTTTATTGGGTTCATAACAAATCTATAGTATAATAATAAGATTTCCACAAAATAATTATCCAAATTAATTCT
This sequence comes from Platydemus manokwari, assembly GCA_037951405.1. NCBI lineage: Eukaryota > Metazoa > Platyhelminthes > Tricladida > Geoplanidae > Platydemus > Platydemus manokwari. The sequence goes on along the minus strand of JBBMOY011432532.1, from coordinate 5,445 downwards.
TGTTTAAAATGATTTTCCAAACATCTTTTATGTGAATTCTCTATTTTTCAATCGATCGATAGTTTGGAATATATTATTAGATTATTAAAATCGATCTGACTTGCCAATGAATAACGTCCTACATGATGAGGGAATATTTTCATGATTATAAATATTATTTTATTTGATAACAACCACAATTGATTTATAGAGTATAGAACATTCTGTAAATTATGCAATAAACTGATGTCGTAAATAAATTAAAAAAGCCAATTAAAACAAAATCACATTTAAATAGAGTGCGGAAAAGGATACAAAAATTTAAAATATAATTCGAAGAATTTATCACTAATAATAAATCTTCAGATAGATTTTAAAATAGTTTTTATTAAAATTCGTTGATTGCTATTGATTATCACGTTTTTAAGCTGATACGATTAATTAAGGAACACGTTGAAAACCAACAGAAAAGTCACTACATAAAATTATATATCTAACTATAATTATATAAATAAATTAATATAATTTTATATAAAATCTGTTATTAAATCTTTGAATTTTAAATTCCTCACGGCTTGAATTTGATTTTTATATTTTTCTTGAAAAGTAGATCGAAAAGTCACGAAGAAATTGATTTTAATATCTCGATTACTGAATTATATGATAATGATCGTATTGCTCCGACGCGTAAAGGGACCTAAAAAACCCAATATTTTTCCCATTAAAGTATGCACAATTTAAAATTTTTATCATTTTAAATTGTTAGTAAATTTTCAATTTTTCTTTAATGTTTTCATCTGTTGATAATGATGGAATTCAATCAAGTGGATTTTGTAGATTTAAATCCGCAAGATATTCATGATGATTTAAACCATGAATGATTTATAAGCAGTTAAAGGCAGATAATTAATGTTTCCACCAAAGATTTGACAAGTAACAGGTAATTAGATGTGTATTACTAGTAATCAAAATAAATATTAATACCCAATATAAAAATGTATGCGAATGTACCATTTGACAAAGGTATGATGCGTGACGCTAAAAGAAAGCAATGAGGCGACCTCAAAAATGAAAAATTGACAGACTGGAGTATGTGATGTCCTACCTCGATGTAAAACTAAGGAAATTTTGATTTTGGACGGCGACTTAGTGATTACAAATTTATAGCTAAAACCTGTCGGAGACTGATAAAATGTAATGAAAAAAATTTACCATGGCTAATTAAAAATTCGATGGAATTTGCAATGAAATTCCTTGGATAATTTTCACAGCAGTTATAAAAAATTGTTTACGATGTATCTAAATTATTGGACGGTTTTGACTGGCAATTGAATTATTTTCTATTCTATTCGTGATAGTGTGTATTTGTGGGATTTATGAATCATTTGATATTTTCTATTCTAATTTCCAATGGTGATTTGGATTTCAAATTTGAATTGCTATGAATGTGTTTATTATTTCCATGACAATATAATTCAATCATGATGATAACTCCATTTTTCTAAATTTTTATAATAATTATCTCCATCAATATAATTATATGTTTCATTATTTTTATAATTGCTTATAACTGCATGTATTTTAACTATATGTGTATGTATATCCAACAATAAGTTGCATAAAGCACAATTTGAAACAAATTTTTTATAGTAGCATGCAAATCTTACCTCTTATATTTGTTAATAATACAGGTAATTCATAAAAGAATATCACACTTCTTCTTTATATTCAATATTTGACTACCGAAAGTAATGGGGACACTACTATTTTAGCACACACCCCAAAAAAATATTAATAAAAAGATACCCCTCCTTTTAAAATATAAAAATAAAAATCTAGACTTAACTCCCGTTTGGAAAAAACAAAAATAAAAAACCTAGACTTATACCTCTTTTTGAAAAATAAAAAAATATTTTTGACATACCCCTTCTTTTTAAAAATAGAAAAAACATTTTTCATATACCCTCGAGTTATACCCTGAGACCACTAAAAATAAATAATATTTTATATAAAGATTTATTAAAATGGATTCAAATAAAATTAGGTACGACGTTTATGCAAGTGATGAATTATCTGTTATAGATGTTAACTTTCGTTATCCAATATCATTTTTTGGCAAATGATATTCTTTGCGATCCTTTAATTTAGCCTAAAACAATTGTTGAGGGCTGCATAAAATTGTTTGGATATAACATATAATTTCACTTATTTCTGTAACATTTATTTGTTGAGTTCAATAAGTATCTTCAATATTTCTTTTCACCTTTTGTTATTGCTATTATTATCATTCATTTAACACTTGATAACTCTTACATCATTCGTTAATTTCCATTTCTTTATTTGTGCATTGAATTTCTGTAGAATTGAAAAGGTACATAATTTTTCCAAACATAGTTCTTTGAAGAGATTCGTTTCTGATAGGACTAGATTCTATTCTAGATTCTTGATCTTCTTTAATTTTTTAATCTACTCCACATCGTTTTCATCCGTTCGTTACCTATTGGCTTTTGAATAATTAATAATTCCCTTATGATTTGACTTTTTTTCCATTTTCAAATGATCCTTCGTTTATTATTTTTCTATTCACATCAATTAATAGGCTATGAAAAGGAATACAGCTTATAATATTGATTTAATAATACTTTTATTACCACAATCACTGACTAATTACCTATCAAGGTTGTAATTACACCCAAAACTGCCCAGAATCTATACAAAAAGTAATATAGAAATTTCATCATTGCTCTTTGGAAATGGTCAATAGATTTTCAAAGTTACGCACACTTTCTTGTCCTTGTAATATAAAGTTGCTATTTTCTCAAAGAAAAACTGAGTTTTTCCACGCGTCTTCTATGGTTTTTAGGATATTTATAAACATCCAACTTCTACATTCTACGTTTAAACAAAAATATTATGACAAACAACACAAGCAAAACTTCCTCAAATTTGAACCTAATAAATTCAATACATAATTTACATTCAAAGTGGATACCTATTTTCAATCCATCGAGCAATTGTAAGATCATATAATTTCTATGATTAAGATTTCTACAATCTCAATATTAAAAGTCAAAAGATCATTGTATTCACTACTAAATTTAATCTCGTTTTAAATTCTCTTCTGTGAATTATTTATCACAGATATAATTACTTGATATAATTATATTGATCAAGGATTCTGCCTATCAATAACTGTTAGTCAAATTATTGATATTTAACGGCGACATTCTGTTTTCGTATACCTTGAATATCATTATAAATATTTATTCATAACATTGCCTACTGTCTCTTATTGGGCGAATAGTGCATTAAAATTCATTAGAGTACGTGATATAGGAATATGATTTCAAGGTTTAAAATAAAATGATGAAAATGCATAAATTATGTTTAAAGTATAAGGCTGATGATTTATAATTAAAGTTTATAGGAATTCTATAATTATTTTATAATTATATTATCAATAAGTTAAGAGTGTGAGAGGGAAATGTTTTGGAGATTTGTTGTAGAGGTGATTTTCCAATTGTCATGAAAGCAAATAAATTTAAACAAATAAATAAACTTTAAGAATAATCTTAATAATTGGTTTAGCAACACCTGAACCACGTTCATTTTAAACAACGGGCATTAAAGAGTGTGATATAAACCATATTTCCTTCATCTTAATGTTTAACATTTTTTGGAATAAAAATCAATCATTCTCCACTGGTGCCACGTCATTGTTTTTCTTTATAAAATGGTTAAATTTCTTCTGCCAAAGTAAGTTAATATATTGCCTTTCAATTTCAAATAGCTCAGACAAAATATTACAGATTTCAACCTTTCTTGGTGAATTTCTTGATAGTGTTCTTATAATTCTCTTGATTCCATATTTAAAAATTTTAAATTGCTATACAGCTGCGCACACTGTTTTCATTTGTTGACGTGTTTGGCCAGAGTTGACGAAGCGGATACATAATGCGATTTTAGCTAGTAGTAGGAACCATGGGTGTTTTACTTTAGATCCTGAAATTAATAAAAAAGAATTTTCACCACCCTCCAGGTGAAAAACAAAAAAGATATAGTAAAATATTGTTGAGTGAGACGAAATCTTGCAATAAAACGGATTTGCAACTTGGAACCCTGATTTTAGCACTTTAAGCATTCGCATGTCTGGATAACCATAAAGTCATGGCAATCAACCAATTGTAGAGTTAGATGGAAACCAATAATTGGTAGAAGGGCCACACAAATAAAACTGAAAAAAGACATGGAAATCTATTTTAAAATATTTCAGATAACAATAAGTTAACAAATCAACCCAATTATATAACTTGAAAAGATTTTAAGTATTTGATAAATTTATTACAAAATGAAGGAAAAGATATAAAAATAGAAAAAAAACAAAACATAAATCATAAAGAGGTTTTCAAAATCAACTAAAGTCGTCACCAGAGGCGAATATAACAGATTTATTTTATGAGTTAAGAAAATTAACAGCAGATAAGAAAAAGAGGACAACAATGTTTAGAATTCAATAAATAGTGCCTTAATAAAATTAAATAAATTGGGATATATAAAATTTTTATAAAAAAGAACCATTTCTGAACGAATTGGGTCGAACCATTTATAATTAAATACCTGAAATTAAAAAAAATTATGTATTATTAATTGATCAACAACAACAGCAATTGATTTCAACAAGTGTGTTAATAATTGTTAATAACAATAATAATAATAATAATAATAATAATAATAATAATAAATTTAGTATTTGTGGATCTGTTGTATAATCGGTTTCATTAATGATATAGTATATACTACTGAAACCCATTTATACGAAAATATATTAATTATCACAAATCTTACATTAATAAATGTTGAAGGTCGAATAGAAAATGGGGACTTTGTATCTGGATTAATTAAAGTTTTCCAGCTAACAGTGCTTTTCCAGATTCCCTATATATTAAAGAAGTAAATCAAATAATATATTTTTCATTTCGTTCCTAGTAGTGAGTAAATGGCTAGTTAAATCCACCACCCCCAACCCAACATATTTTCAATTAAAAAAAACTCTCTATTTTTCTATCCCCCATACCACATCCACCCCTAAAATTGCACAAATTTGCAATCAACCAATTTTAAAAACAATATAAATGGATTTAACTATCCATTTACTCATCACTTGATTATTAAAAAAAATAGTCAAAAAAAATTCATAAAAAAAGAAGCTAATTAAAAAACTAAATATACAAATGAACGAAACCAAAACTGTATTTTACTGTGAAATATGTAATAAATACTTTAAAACAAAAACAGCACAAATAGCTCATGAAAAATCCAAGGAGCATAAAAACGAAGTATATTCTGATATGGCTAATTTACCTACTCATCAAATAGTAGATGAAATAGTAAGAGAAAATGAAATGAATAAGTTAGAAAAGAAATTTAAAAGACTATATAAAAATCTTGGTTATGAATGTCAGGCAT
>JBBMOY011431421.1:0-14603 GCA_037951405.1 Platydemus manokwari | reverse complement strand
GAATTGAAATAATATTTTGGAAAATATCCTCGACAATTACCAGATTCACTTAGATAATCGCATTCTGGTGCTGCAAAGATATAAATGATTAGATGATCGCTGAAATATTATTTATCAAAACATGAAATAAATTGTAAAATCGAGACTGTCATTTCCAAATCAATAAATGAACTCAATTCTGCATTTTTATTTTCATTAAATCAAATTTTACCTCGGCCATCATTGAATTGAAATAATAAACCAAATCCTATCACTAAAACTGTCAAAGAATTCATGAATAATTGTTGAGAATCTTTCACTCAAATGATTAATTATATATTTTCGATATAATTATATATAAATACTTATTTTATATTGATCAGTGTATTGTGAATCAATATTTACCATTTGTAGTAAGAGAAGATTTTCACTGAATTTACATTCATTTTCACCACTTGTAAGTAGATAATATTTGATTGTTATTAATTAAGATTTGTTAATAAATCAATGTTCCTAATAAATTGCAAATCAAATATTGATCAAAATACTTTAATTCTTGTCACAATCAATTAAATTGTATTACATTTTATTATAATTTTTAAATCCTTGAAAGTCTTTTGATAACTTCTAAAAATTTTAACAATTTTTTGCTCGAGAAAATAAATAACTTTTAAAACACAGCCTCTCTCAATTTTAGATCAAAAATATTAGAAAACCAATATTACTTTATTCGTCATAGAAACCATAAAGTTTTTACTCACTCTTAAACATATCTTCTCTTTCCATGTGTTGATTAATCGCATTTGTAACTAATTCTTCAATTTCCTCATTATGTGAGGAATTACTTTGTTCAAAAATACCATCAACCTCAAAGCGAGGTCAAAACACAGGTAAAATCACTTTTTTCATGACCTGTGTTACGAATAGCAATTGTCTTATTATCAATTGTGTGATTATCAGGACAATCCAAATTCAGAGGCGTTTCATCCATATTGCTTATAGATAAACTGTTGCGGGTATTGATGACAAATTTGTGGAAAGATAGGACTGTTTTCATAGAATTCATTCATTCATTAGGCTAACTTTGTTCTTGTTCTTATTGCCAAACTCTGACGTTTTCTAAATCTGTAGCACCAAACTGGATCTCCCTAAAAGGCAGTGATAACTTGAACTTGTGCGATTTTTTAGCCTCCTGAATGATCATCTTGGTTGAGACTTCAATGTCTCTCTGACTGTGTTCAAGAATCCATATTTTCAATTCCTCTTCAAGCTTTGGCTACTTTACTCCATGTTTTGGTAAATATCGATTCTCTTTAGGCATCTTCTTCAAATGATCTTCTTGTTTTTGCTATGTTCTGATCATCTTGGTAGTAGATGGAAGCTTAAAATCACGTTCTACAGCTCTATTCTCATTGATCTTGGCAAATTCAACCACTTTTAGCTTGTATCTTGCAGTATAGGAATTTCGTCTTTCAGCTATTTTCGGGAATTGGAAAATTGAACGCAAATTTGTTAGCTGAAATATCAATGTGTTACGTAACATTATAAAGCAGCTTAATAACGGCAGAAAACTAGCTAATCACATGCATTAATTAATGATCCAGAAAACTAAGTTGCTGACTACACTTTTGGAGCGCCAAATTTTAAAATCCATTTATTTCGTAGCTTCTGTGCTGTTATTTTCTAATCTTGGTAGGCTGTCAATGAAATGTAGTTGCTGAAATGAACAATTATTGTCAAAATCTTTTCAGATCTTGATTTTTTTTAATGGTGGGCAGAAATTGACATACACATTATTAAATATTTCATTAGAATCTTGGTTTATAACATTTTCTTTTGTTTTTCTAGTCTTCGTTTTCCTTCTTTAACATTTTTCTTATTTTTCTATTATGGTTTATTTCTTTTCCTTTCAATTTGATCATTTTCTGTACTTTCTTGGATAACCAATAAATTGGTTTTGTCCCCCCTTTTATCGCATCTTCATGAACCGTCTGGCACTGACTGCAATAATTACAAGACTTCCAGGGTATCACTATGAAGTTCACACTTTCTATATTCTAACTTTATACCTATACCACTTAAAAATCTATCCAATTCTGGAATTGCGCAATAGTAGGCTTCTGTATCATGAACGTTATGGCCTTGTGGTCAGTTCTCAGAATGAATCTCTTTCCGTAAAGATAATGTTTGAAATGTTGCGTAAAATAATAGATGGCTGACAATATGTTACGCGTAATGAAATATCCCAGTCAGTGTTTATTTATTGATTTTGATAATTATTTTAACACATTGACGGACAGTAAGAACAAATGGAGTTCGAAATTGACGGTTATAGACGCAAGTGTCCGTCAACTTTTTAAAATAAGTTAAGAATTTTATAAATTTTATTGATTATCAAAATTAAAAGTTAAATTATTTGTATCAACATTTCTTTTGACACTACATATAAGTAACGTTGCAATTCGCAATGCATGGGGCGTTTGATTTACATTTCTTAAGACAAGCAACTCTGCTAGAATCACAATTAGCAATTCATGTCGATTTATCATATTCTACATCAAAATTACCTAGACATCCGAATCCAAAAAAAATTATCAAAGGAAACATAACATTGATTTGAAATCAAAATCATATCAAACATATTGATATTAAATATATTATTATAAAATATTATAATGAAAATATGTTCCCATAATTATGAGAAAAAATAAAAAATCATAAAGTATATGCTTACATTCATGATGATTTAAATTTCTTCAACAATTGTCATTTACTGCCATTCATTGATTATTTATACTTATTTTTAGATAGTCACTGATTAAAACAAAACTAGGAATAAAATTTTAAAATATTTATTCATTGATTTTTATATTTTTAATTTTAATTATTTAATTTATAAATGAATCACCGGAAATGATAAATAATAGACGAACTACAAAAATAGAACCTTTTAATTGTATTTAATATTTTATGTAATCAGGAAACTTTCGTTATTAATCATTCGCTATCTTTATCATTACCTAAAATTACAAATTTTTAAAGTGATTTCATCTTGTTTTATTCTTTTGTTTCCGTTTTTGTTAGGCAATCAAGAAATTGAAAGTTCTGTTGGCTTTTTCGCTAAATTATGAGTAATGTATTCCAATATGATATAAATATGTAAATACCGAATTACACAAATCTACATTCTTTTAACGTCAACTAATTGTTAATTATAAAAATTGCTCCACACTAAATAAGACCTTAATTAACAATACAAAAATGATGTATATCACAACATGGAATCTATTTCTGCTTCATAATATTCCTCACATTATCATAAAAATCTTTTTATATAATTTTCTTAAAGTTGTACGCCACAAAGAAAACATGTCGTCCAATTTCAATTCCTAAAAAGCTTTCAAACTCTTATTCATGAAGCTCTGGGTGCAGCATGTTAATTTAATTTGACAATTCCACTTTCTTTAAATGCAAACTAATCGGTCATAATAAAAATTGGAGAATATTTGACAATCCTTAGTCAACTAAAATTCCATTTAAATACATCAGAAATTTAATTAAAGTCATCTAATGTAGTAACCCGAAATTGTTTTGAATGCGATAGGTCACATTATACAAAACTGTAATTCAATAACCAAATGCTTACAAGAATTATGTGTTGTTTAAGCAGGAATCAGTGTAGTGTAACAGAGTCCGAGTTAGGAGTGAATTTGATAAATATCATTTGATATAAAAAAAATAATCCGATAAATCAATAAATGAAACTTGTGAGTTTCTCAGGATAAATCAAAGTGTCGATTTAAAAAATACGAAATTATAGAACATTTAAATGTTTTTAGAAGAGAAAATTACTGAAATAGAATATTCTTAAAAGGAATAACATTTATTTAAATCTCTCTTGAATTATAAATGCGACAATTGAGGCGTTGTCCATATAAATATTCAATTAATGTTGTGTAGCTCCAAGATAAGTGCCAATAATTCCAAAAGATTTACTTGTTCAAATCAATCTGCCGTAAATCATTTGTACAAAGATTATTGGGATTACTAAATATTTCACTGCAAACAAATTATCATTCATGAAATTTATCTGAGTATTCTCCTTTGAAGTTTCATAGGGTTTTCAATTTGATCTAGAATCTATAAACTTAAAACTATTTTATAAATCAAATCAAATATTTTTATTTATTTCCCATCAAAAGATGCTGATTTTTGAGAAAATGAAATCGTATACTAGCCTTATCAAAATGCATTAGCTAGTACAACAATAATTGAGTATGTGTTTGGAATTGGATCATGTTCATTTATTAAAATAAAAAATATATTTAAGAGTGTATATAATGTTTTTGATGGCTCTAACTGAACTCAAACCACTTTTGAAATAATTGAAAACAACGAAAATCATTTTAGATAATTTTGAATTTTAGAAAAGCTTAATCTAAGCTACCAATCGCCTTAATATTATATTCATAATAAAACAGAGCATTTTTATACAATGAAATGTTATTTTCGAATCGAGTCTTGAACCAACATGAAAACAAAATATTTTATCATTGTGCCAACATTGTGATTTACATATTTCTTCAAATTATAAATGTGAACTGATTTATTTAATGTTGTTGTGTCTTTAGAAAATTTACTGACAAAATGAATGGATAATATTTCGGAAAATAGATAGATGGTATACTACTATTCGCTGAGTGAAGGAGATGTGTAGTCACGAATGATGATATTGAGACACAAAGAAAGGAAAAACGCATATTACAAAAGTTCTACTATATTTGATTACTCAATTGATTGCATTCATATAACAATTAAAGTTTCCAAACATACTTAATTAGACAAACTCCAATTTCATGGATTTGATTTCTTGTGTTTGGATTTACGTAACATATACCTGATAAATAAATGAAGTTGATGAAGTGATGTCCATATAGATTATGTTCTCTTGATGTTAAGATGAAAATTATTTCTAGTCTTTATGGGAAAGGATAGTATTTTTTAAAAAAGTATATAACGGTATCTGTATAAAATATATTTGGAAAAACTATACACCTAAATCTAGATGTACTTCATTGTCATTGTATTTACAATTATATGAATAATCGGGTCAATTGGTAATTGTGGGCTGACAGAAGAATTTTAATAGTGTTGCTAGTAAATGACATTCAAGCGTATGTTGAATTTGAAATTTTCAGTAGAGTCCGTTGCATTCTTGCTTTTTGTAATACTAGATCAACTTGTGCCGATAATTGTAAAACAAACGACCCATGTATTAAAAGATGCAAACAAAACTATTTGCTATGTTGCCGTAATTGTCGACAAAAATAATTATAATAGTCACAAAAAATGATAATTTTTTTTCTTTCGTTTTATATTTATGAAATAAAATGATGGTATAAATCAATAATTGTAAAAACTTGGAATAATTTGCTCTGTGGTGTCAAGAATGAAAAGATCAATATTTTTATGACTAAAATAGCCATGCAATAATATTAATCTTTTAATTCCTGACACCACAGAGCGAATTATTCCAAGTTTTTATAATCTTTACAATGGTTATAATTGGTTATAACAGTTTATTTTACACTGAACACAAGATGATTTATATTAATTTTAATACATTTTAGGGATTACTTGTTTGTAAATTGAAGAACTGAACTTATACCAGTATTGACATAGTTATAAACAATGATATGCTCTTAAAATAAGAATATGATTAAGAAAAAAATGGATTGTTAGGCAATAATGAGATTAATAATTATTATAATTATAATTATAATTATAATTATTATTGATATTTAAAAATGTAATACTTTTTATCTCAAGATATTATAATATTAACACTACAACGATATACTTGTAGTAATATTCATGCTTTTCGTACTTTTATTCACTCCCGACTGTCTTTTCATGTGATTATCATCTCCGCATGAAAGTTAGCAGGCCAATTACCAATTATGGATATTATTAAGAAAATCTTCGATATATAGGCTCCAGTATTTCAACAATGCTTTTATCTATACTTTGGAAAAGTAGGGAATTTTGCAATAGTTTCTGCTCTTCACAACTACTACGTACAGAATATTTTAGTCACTTTACGCTTTCTCAATTGTCCAAATAAGGTAATCCGTCAGTTCATAACTAAGGAACTGCTACATGTGTGCAATTACCATCAGGCGTTGGACTGGCTGAGTAAGCTCATGTTTGTCTCTTTTCCTATTTTTCTCAGTCTTCCCGATCAAATATGCTGTTTCCATCAATGTCTGTAAATTTGTGGTATCTGCTCGTAGTCTTAATTTACAATTAAAATATCAAGCTGTGCATATAGTAATGGAACTAGATCTTAATTCCCTCCGTTACATTACAGACATGGAACCAGATGTGCATGTTCTAGATCACTGTCCATCTGATCTATACACAGCGAAGAGCAGTTCAGTCCTATCTATGTGTACTTAAAACTTCGCTAAGACTTGATAATCAGGGAAAAAGATGAAAGTGACTTTCTTACTGGATATGAAAGTACTCTACAATGCCGATCTTAACTTTGGCAGTGATGGTGAGAACAAATGAGTGCAATATTATGCAGTAGGTGAACTCCTGGGTTTATCCAAACGTCATCGTGTGATTATTGATGTCGTCAATTTTTGATGTTTGGGAATGTGGGACCCCAATTATGAACTGGCTGTGCAAAATTGGACTAACATCAAAGTCTTTATAGGCTGTATCTAATCTGTTAACTATCTCAGCGGTCAAAGACTCTGTCCATATATAAATTCAAGTAAACTCTATTTACAACTTCATGAGATAGTTACTAGCTACCTGCTCGTTTCTGCTTAAAGTTCGATGGACCAGGCATTATCATATATATCATTTCACTGGTAAATTTTTTCATTTGTTGATAATGCCTGGTTTATTGAAACTTAAGTAGAAAAGAGTAGGTAGCTGGCAACTATCTCATGAAGTTGTAAATAGAGTTTACTTGAATTTTTTCTATTTATTTGACTTATCCTTTCTCTTTATCTCTTCCAGTTCTGATTTTACAAATTACTGACACAGAATTACTGTACATATCTTACACATGTTTATTCACAACCTCACTGGATATTCTCCATTTCAAATGATCTTCGTATTTATTTTCCTCAGTTTAAGAAGCAAATATATATAATTTCCCTGTTGCGATCCGGCACGTAAATATAAACAATAAAGAAGAGGGAAGACAAGGAAGAACATGCTTAAACCGGGACAAATCTCACACTGAATAAAAAGGTCCAGTCAAATCCGATAACCTCTTTATAAAAACCTAATAGATTATATTGGAATTAGAACAGAAATGTATATTTGTGTCCATTTGAAATGTATAAAATAATTCATACATTAAATACGATTTCATTAAATATAACGGTTAATACATATTTTTTTTAAATTATGCCTAAGTTCGAATATGAATATTTAATCTCAAACTACTCACAGATAAAAGTAGATACGTTTGAAATTATAATGATAAGATATTATTTCAAATGTTGCTTGGAATAACTCGGGTTGGTCAAGGCTGAAATGTTAGTTAGCTTCATAAAGTTTTAAATTGACAAATATTCACCGCCCGGTTAAGAAAATGAAATTGATTTTAAAATGCCAAAAGCCAAATATGAAAATGACAAATTTTAACTAACATTTTAAGTTGCGTTTAATTAGTCCAAGAATGTCAATTTTTTCCCAAAAAACATTTAATTTAGCAGTTTAATAATGCATAAATATATATTGGAAAACAGTCTCCTTTTAAGATTTATATAAATTTATTCAATTTTAATATTTTCTAAGTCAATAAAACAGATTTTTCCATTTCTATAAGTCAATCTTTATAATTTAGGTCAATAAATTTGTGGTCCTGATTATAACATAATTTTTCTTTGTGAAGTAATTAGATAATTATTGAATTGATTATTTCGTCATGTGTTCCTGTTACACTTTATCAAAATTCATTTTTAAATAGTGCAGACAAATTTGCTTTGGTTGTTTTATTGGTAAAGTTTTGCATTTTTTGATTTTCAAAATTTATTTATAATATTAAATTATCATTTTTTTAATTTTAAAAAATAATTTAAAAAATTCAGCAGTATAAAAACAATAGCAATATGTCTGCTGTGACAATCTCACGTATCTTATGTCGAAATTATTTCATATAGACTGAAAAAATATTGCTTCTGTGTTCGTTAATTTATATTCCAATAAAATCCTATAGTGATATCTTCTCGATCAGTTTTCTTTTAAAATGTAATATGGAATATATATTCTAATATTATTTGTTAACTTCTTTTATTTCATTATATGTGTATTGGTTTTGGACAAACAGCAATTTGTAAAATGACAATGATTTGATAAAATTTGTATATCGATCTATAAAAGTATTTTGCATGACATAATATTGAATATTTTGGTTTACATTTTTGGAAATTCTGCGATTGATATAAATAAAATACAATATAAATTAAATTTGAATCAATATCACAAAATGAGTTTAAAATATATATCAAAATAATACAACTTAAAAGCCTTTTAAAAAATTATTTTCTATGATAAAAATATCCATAAGATAATAATAATAATAATGAATAACTTGTTAAGTATTATCACGCAATAAATAAATTGTCTCCTATTATCGCGAATAGATTGAGACGAAAGAACATCATGATATTAGGTGCATAGTTACCTGTAGGTCATTAGGACTCTAGAGTACCGGTAATATTCAGGCATTACAAAATGTGTCGATAATTGTTGTAATAATTGAAATCAAAATAAATCAAAGACCCTCAAAATCAAAATGTGAATTGAAAAACTTTCTAAGAAAATCAAAACAAAAATTATATTTAACTGAAATATTGAAATTATTTAAAGATATTTTCAATCGTGTTTTTTTATTTTAAATTATAGAAACTGTTAGACATTTTTAGTTCGGTATTCTATAAACTTAGAAAATATATTATTGGTGTAAATGGTTTTAAACGAAGGAAAATTGACAAGCTATGTCAGCACCAGACTTTGGAAGTCGTTTAGCTTCACAATTTTAAACTATCAGTGATTATGAATATATAAGATTTTGTAAAATTCAAAAATTAAATGTTCTTTGAAGATTCTTTAGCAAAATGATTAACACAATGACTCAAAAATTTTATCTAAAATTCACCAAATGATCGATTAACAGAAAAATATCATTTAATGCATTTTCCAATAGACTATACAGAATGCGATTCTAAATCTAATCTAAAATTAGGATATCTAAACATAATTTTTCATGGCATTCCACTGGCGAATTGGATTCGAATTGATTTAATGAATTGGAATTCTGGTAAATCAAACAATTTTCCATACAGGTATTTCGCCATTCCGCACGTTATTTACATGGTATATGAGCAAAGTGTTAAACTTTCTGATGGATTTTTATTTTTCATTGAACTGTGAACATACTTGATTGTTGGTATCGAACAATCGCATTCTCTACTTGAGCATTTGTCACATCTTTTACTGATAGGTTTTGATTTCACATTAAATCGGCATGTTAGCAAAAGCAAACATTTTGATCTGATCAGATAAACAATTCGTAATAAAATTAAAAATTTAATTATCATGAAAAAGAAGTTCGTATATTTGACGAAAAATTCCACATATTGCAAATAAACTTCCTTGTTGATGGTAAATTGATTGTAGAATAGCGTTGTAACAAGCTTTGATTTTGGTGTATCTCGAAAACTGTTTTTATGGAATTTTAAATAAGAGTAATAGCAGTATTTAAATGAAAAATAAACAACTCGTGGCAGAGAGAACAATCCAAACAGAATTGATATAACACTGAGAGCGTAATTCAATTGATATACTAGATCTAGATTAATAATATATTTGACCAAAGTATTGTCTTCTTCTCTCTTTGAACGGAAATACATAGCTCCACAACACAGACATACAAGGCAAGGAATTATTTCCCCAATCAGATGATCTAGAATTGGCCATATACATTCAGTGAAGACTTGTTTTAGAGGCCAAGTGGTTGAGAAACTGCACTGAAATGTACTTTTCAGTAATCTGTTATGAAGGTTAATATTATCGTTTTCAGTAACATCGAAAGTCCAAAAGAATTGAGCATTAACCGTCATCAGAACTGCTGCAATAACTATGAGTACGTTTCTAATCCATTCCGATTTTAATGCATCATTCATCAGTCTAGGACGTTTAATGAACTTCCAATTATCAATAGCCATTGCCATGTATAGAGTGACGTTGGCATGTTTGAATAAATTGTATGCAAATGGTAACATTTGACAAGACGATCTTGATAAGATTTGTATCGCTGCTAGAACTTTGATTCTGAAATAAGCCTCGATCACAACATCTCCACCTTGAATGATGAGCTCGACTATATCAAACAATGCTAAATAGATTACGTAAGTTGCGATTGGATGAATATTTCGTGATATTCTTTTCACAGCGCAAATCGTGAAAAGGCTCGTGATAAAAGCAATTATTATTAGCATTGGCATGGCGAATTGGGTGAATTTCATTATGTATAGACTTTGTTCCTCACTATCATGATAACAGTAAGTTTTGAACTCATCATCAATATCCGTTGTATCTGAAATAATAATATATAATTATAATAATAATAACAATAACAATATGTCATATTATGGAAAGCATGATAACATGCTATTTTAACAAATCCTATTATTATATCTGAGCTTGTGTCATTATATTACATTAAATCACAACTTTCTATCTTGAAAAAAGATGGTCACAAATATTATGGATATCATCAACATATTTAATTTTGATAATGATGACATCAGCATCCTCCGAAAATTTTTTAGGAAATTATTCTGAATGAAATAAACTTTCGTCCAAATTGTAAAGAAGATAAATTTATGATATAATCTTTCTAAACCTGGAATGTTAAATGATGAAGCAAAAACACTTTTTGGATGACGATGAAAATAATTTCTATCCTGTGTTATGAGAAGGATTTGTCTAAATTCAAAACGCTCAAATTGAGATTAAAAAAATTGAGAAATTTAGTACAAAACAAATACAATGAAGCTTCATTATAGCAGAATGTATAAAACAACCACTAAATCCGGGAATAAAGGCAAAGTGTACAAAAGAGCATGGTATAATCGTAACCAAAATAACCGTAAAACAAGAATTTTTAAATATCTATCTGCGGTGGAAACCACTTGATAAGATTTCTTCACATGAACATGAACATACAGATTTGGATCATACGTCAGACAGAGATGCAGGAAATTCAAATAACCGCAAAAATTAATATTGTTGCAAAAATGGTTTGTAACAAAGAGCGGAGAGCTTCGAAGGATAGAAGGTATTTCAACAAAAATTAGAGAATCATTACAAAATAGTAAGGGACCAATGAATGTTCAAAATATTATTTTGAGTTAAATCCAAGAACAAATTTTTAGAACAAGATTTTAAACAGAATAATTCTGAAAATTTTGTCAGTAAAATAATTAGTTCAGAGCAATCTATTAACTAATAAATACTGCGAACAATGTATTAAATAACGGTATATAAATAGCTCTTATCTGACATAACATCCGATCAATTAGAAGAAATTATGACCTCACCATCAAAATTTGCATCAACAATTATGGTTCTGTCTCGATTAAATAAATAAACATTACTAATATTGATGGTAGACACATCGTTTAAATTATTGGAATTATTGATTTCACTCATTATTAAGCTTTATAAAATGTGGCTTATTAAACAAATTTCCAGATCAGAATTTGAATTTTATAAACACAAGTATGATTTATTTTATATTAATTAATTGTAATATAATATCAAAATTTAATTTGAATATTTTTACAAATTTTAGTTAATTGTTTTTATTCCAAACATCATTTAATGAGATAAATTAAAATGATAAATTACATATCACCGCATTTCTATTCCTGTTTTATCAAATGAAGCACAATGATGTAAGAATGATCTTCTATTTATCCAACGATATAACTGGTGTCTTTTCAAATATTAACTGTATTCGGCCAACGAAAATAATAATTTATTCAAACACAAGTTACCCAGTCAAGTTAGCATATTTGTAAAATTAATTATTACCTAGCTCTTTTCTCGATTATATAAAGTAATATGGATAAGAAAAATTATTTACCGATATTATGTGAATTGAAATCTAATAATAAATAAGTTAAGTCATAAGCACATTCCGTCATAATATTTATTTGAGAAACTACACTAAAGTGCCAATCAATTATTTAAACAAATACCAAGTGTTTATTTATTTAATCACGCTACTCGCCTCATCTTAAGGCCCGCTCCACCGTTTCAGCCACGCTAATCGTCTGTATTTTATCGCATGAGGGAATTGAAACTCCACTTGTCTGTCTGACTTGAATCCGGTAATTCGATAGGGGCCTTCGTACCGGTATCCATTTTTCTTCCTCTTATGGGGATCTATGCGAACTATCACCTTCTCTTCCACCTGAAGAGCTGGATGTATTCTTTTTTCCCTATCTCGGCTACCACCTTAGAATTTCCTCTATCTGCTGCTGTAATATCATCTCGAGTGCGGACATTAATCTTCCGCCCGTAGATTATCTCGAAAGGCGAGAACTTTGTAGTTGATTGATGTATTGCGTTGATGCAGAACCCTATCCTTGGCAACAATTCAGCCCAATTTTTCTCTTGGATGTTACCCTTTAAAGTAGCTGTTATCATATCTCGTACCGTCCTGATGACTCTTTCCGCTAGACCGTTCGATTGATGCTGGTATGGTGAGCTGAATTCTTGTTTGATACCCAATTTTGAACACGCCTCATTAAATTTGCCTCCAAATTGTTTCCCGTTATCAGATAGAATGATCTTTGGCTTTCCAAAACGATAAATCCACGAATTCAAAATGACCTGGGATATTGTCTTTTCGTCTTGCTTAGAAGTAGCAGTGAGGCTTGCTGAATCTGTTGATAATGACTACTAGGTACTTCGTATCCATTTGGGTAATGTTCGCCATGATTTGCTCTTGAAACTCAGAGCCTACCGACTGAGCAGAAACTCATTAGTTCTGGATTGATCAATCTTTCTCTTGGTACATATAATACATTCTTTCAGTTTCTCTTTGATGGTGTTGAACATGTCTGGCCAATAAAAAATGTCGTTCAAATATGCGAAGGTTTTCTTTGAGCCTAAGAGGCAGAGCTCCTCGTGAATTGTCTTGACAAATTGAGCGGCAAAATCTTTCGGTATTGTAGCAGCTAAACCTTTCTCTTTCTCCACCATCAGCGTATTGTCGACCACCTTCAGTTTATCTTTTATTCTCGAAAATGAATGTTTATTCAAACAACTTGTTTGACACGATTCTGACCATTTTAATTCCTTATCTCCACCTGCAGTTGCGGCGTATTAATGCATAATCCTTGATGAATCGCCTGTAATAGTTTGTCAGCCCTAACAATGATCGCACTTTGCTCGTAAACTGTAGTACTGTGGCATCTCGTATCTGTTCGATTTTGTTGTAATTAGTATGTATGCCCTTGGCACTGACTGTGTGGCCTAAAAATCTCACTTCATCTTTGATAACCGTACATTTCTCCGGATTCACTTTCAGACCCGACTCTTGAATTCGTCGAAACATGGCTTCCAGTAGATCGCCATGCTCTCGCTGAGTTTTTCCATATATTAACACATCATCCAAATATACCACAACGCCTTTAAATATCAATCCAATCAATAAGTTGTGCATTAGTTTTTGAAAGTTTGCTGGTGCTGTAGATAGTCCAAACGGGAGTCTATTGAAAAAGTATTGGCCGGTTCTTATGCTAAAAGCTGTGCAATATTTGGATCTCGGACTTAGTTCGGCTCCCCAAATCTATTGAGGAGAAATATTTAGCATCCGCCAAACAATCTAGAAGTTGGTGGATATCAGGCATGGGGAAACTAAATTTTTCTGTCACCCCACTGAGTCTTCGATAATCCACACATATCCGGATAGATTCGTCCTTTTTTTCTACGATGACCAGTGGTGAATTCCAAGCACTCTTGCATGGTCTAAGTACTCCTATTTCGAGCAAGTTTTTTATCACGTCCTCAATTTTTACTTCTAAGTGAAATAGGATTTCCGGTAATTATAATATCGTGAACAACTAAGTTGGTTCTGCCTAGATCCAGCCATGAATATATTTCCGTATTCTTTGATGAGTCTTCCAATTCTACCCGTGTTCACAGTTTTGATCGTTTCCATTGCGTGTTTTGATCTTTCCTCGTATGTGTCTTTGTCGTTAACTTGTGATGAATCAATTATGGCCATCCCTTTCAGCTGAATCTCGAATGCATTCATCTTGTCAACATCTCCAATAAAATCGGGACAAATTCTTTTTGCTATCACAACCCTAATTTTTCATTTCTTTCCTTTCCAGTCGGCAATGACATCTGAATAACCCAGAGGGCATTCGGCACCCGTTGAAAACACTCAGCTAAGCGTAATCAAACTATCGTGCAATTATGGGCTTCCCACTTTCTTCCAAAAGTTCTCGCTCATCACTGTGATAGATGCTCCCGAATCCCACAACATCTCTACTTCAGCTCCGTTGATCAACACTTTA
>JBBMOY011430310.1:0-14603 GCA_037951405.1 Platydemus manokwari | reverse complement strand
ATTCATTTGTTTATTCGTTCTGATGGATTATTTATTATTTAGAGATCAAGTAAGAAAATTGATTATTTTATTCGTAAAAATAGATGATAATTATTTTTATTGTTAATGATTAAATTAATTATGGTTTTATAAATATCCTGAGTTGCATTTTTATATTTTTAAGTTAACATCGACTTTGTGGGTAAATCAAACATCATCGAGAAATGGAAAATATTAAACCATCCGTAAACAATACAACTGAACATCAAATAAACTTTGAGTTAATGAATGGCAAACAAATGAAGGAGTGTCTTGAAAAATATTTGGTCAAGACTTCTTTGCCATTGGATAACAGCATTTCAATGGTAGAAAGAAGGAAGGAAAAAACGTTATTAGATTAAGCAGAATGATAATCGCTTTCTACTTTGGATTGTTGCCGAATTGAGTTACAAGAGCATAGATGATGAATTACGCTTGTAAATCAAGTGTCAATCGATCCTAAGCGACTAAAAATCTTTAGGATTTGGTCATATGGATGTGTTTTATATTCAATGATTTATTAACACTTGATTTAACCAACATCAAGTTACATTTCGGGAAATAATTAGGTACCAAGCCAGAATCAGCCATATCTCTAAATAATGAATATTTTTCTTTATGAAGAGGTTGTGTTGCATGTTTTCTAAGCGCATGAGTTCTCATGGCTAGAAACACTCCTCCGAAATTTGTGTCTATAATCTATTTTGGATTTAAGCCAAAAATAGTATTTAGATCGCAAATTTAGCATTTTGTCTTTGGACATAGAGTTATCGAAAATTTATAAACCTTGACAGTTTGATTGTTCAGACGCCAAGTAAAATTTGTCGATGTGAATCAAAAATAAAAAAAACAAAAAT
Source organism: Platydemus manokwari (assembly GCA_037951405.1). Lineage (NCBI taxonomy): Eukaryota > Metazoa > Platyhelminthes > Tricladida > Geoplanidae > Platydemus > Platydemus manokwari. The sequence continues at coordinate 13,728 of JBBMOY011430310.1, read as the reverse complement.
CTCTAAATAATGAATATCTTTCTTTATGAAGAGGTTGTGTTGCACGTTTTCTAAGCGCATGAGTTCTCATGGCTAGAAATACTCCTTCGAAATTTGTGTATATAATCTATTTTGGATTGATGCCAAAAATAGTATTTAGATCGCAAATTTAGCAATTTGTTTTCGGATATTAAGCATAAAAGGTGTGTGCTAACACCAAGTGAAATTTCTCGATGTGAATCATAAAAATAAAAAAAATAACAAAAATCTCTAATTCTTCTTAAATTTGTGTCTAATCTATTTTGGATTTAAGCCAAAAATAGTATTTAGATCGCAAATTTAGCAATTTGTTTTCGGATATGAAGCATAAAAGGTGTGTGCTAACACCAAGTAAAATTTCTCGTTGTGAATCATAAAAATAATAAAAAAACATAAATCTCTAAATAATGAATATCTTTCTTTATGAAGAGATTGTGTTACACCTGTTCTAATTTGTGATTTCTCGAATAGTAACGTCGCATTACTTAATGATTTATTGCTTTTTATAACTCGATTGGAACCTGTTCGTGGCAACATTTATGTAGAAGCGATATTATTCTGACTTACAACATTGATGGATTATAGATGTTGTACTGATTGAATAAATTAAATGTGTAGTCTTATCTGAATAGTGTTTGATAATATTTGTTTTGATCATGGTATCATGGTGTACCAGGTAGTGTTTCATATAATACGTGTCAGCTTGGGTAGACCAACAGCTTTCTACTAGTTCAATATGTTTAAAAGAATATATACAGTGAAAATGTTCTTTTGCAATTCCATTTATCGATGCATACTATTAGCTTTTCGTTTTATAAAGACAATTATTTTGGTAAAATATTGTGATGTAATATAATCGAAAAATATTTATCAGAAATTTTCGAATTGTAGTTATCGAAGTAAATTTCTAGCAAAGGCATAAATCAGCAAATTTGACAAGTTATTATATTCCAAGTTAAAATAACAATAATCAGTAAATATTTGTTCTAGAAAAATATTTTGATAATCAAATTTTATTAGCCAATTATTCAATGTTATTAACCATTTTTCAAATAATAGTTTCGGTGCAGATTATCTTATCAAGAATTGATACATCCAACTATACTATTTATTTTGTAAGTTTGACTTTAAGGAAAAGGAAATCAACACAGAAATTAAGTATGTGTGTTAACTGTTGTTCGTACTTTGTAAAAGAAATTAGTTTTATTTATCATCAGTGAATATGTGATAGAAAAGAGATAAATAAAAAAAGATTTGTTTTAATATTAAAAATAAACGTGTGTGATTTTTATATAAAAATAAAAGATTGATGAAAACAACTTATGTTTTTACTGGCGACCATGCAGAAATTAACGCTCTGACTAGAACTAAACGAGAAAAGAAGCAGACAATTTTTGCGAAACCGCCACAAAAAACTAAGGTGTTATTAATTCTGAAACCGTCATTCTTCGATTCATCAATCTAAGATTCTAAAACAACCAAAGATTTCGTGACCTTTAATCAATGGAGCTATCATTTGCATTTGACATGCTTTTGAGAGATGACGCCAAACAGCTGTGGCAAGAATTCGGCAATTTCAGAGAAGCTGTTTCGAATGAAGAGATTGAGAAATGGTTTTTAGAAGCATTTTCACATACCAAATCAGTGTACGACAAGGTTCAAGATTTGGCAGCAACGCAACAAAGACCAGATGAAAAATTCCGCAATTATGAACTTCGGGTAAAGAAGCCATTTTCCGAAGTATTTGACAAGAAAAAAACTCTTGAAGAAATTTCTAGACTATTTATTCTGCATGGTATAAATAGTGATAAATTGAAAGAGTCTTACTCTAGACCCTGCAATGTCCGATGATAGAAGAAGACAGCTGGCTATCAATTTTGAGAAGTTAACTCTGACGAAGCCTCTAAACGCCATAACGAAGATATATTCTTAGTTGGTATTTCAAAATGATCCAAGAAATATCTTTTAGAAGCAGACTTCGTTCAAAGAGCTTAATCCAATCGTGGAGAAAAGAGAATTTTGTCTAAAGGAATATCATCAGTTTGATTTGGGACTTACTGATTTAATGAAGGTCTCTAAAAAAGGAAACCTCAGAAGGTAGCTAAAAAATTTAAAACTAAAATTCAAGAAATGATAGAAAATCTTATCAAAAGTAATGTCATAACATCTTGTAAGTGCTCTTGGAACTCTCCTTTGATCGTGTTTCTAAAGAAAGATGGATCTATCAAGATGTGTTTGAATGCAAAAAACTAAATGAACAGACTGAGACGTTTTCTTTTAGGGTACCTGATATACAAACGTTATTGGGCTCAGTGTATGGAGCGACAGTTCTCCACGATAGATTTAGGTCAAGCATATTATCAAATTGAACTTGAGGAAGATTCTAAGTTGAAAATGGGGTTCAGCACTAGAACACACCAGCTTTGTTTTAACTAACCATCGTTTGGATTATGTACCGCGCCAGCAACGTTTCAGTATCTAATGAATACTATATTCGAGGACTTGATTTACAAAGGCGTTCTTGTTTATCTGGACGATATTTTAATATATGGAAAAAATAGAAGAACACAATGAGAAACTGGACAAGATATTCAGGTTGATTAATTCATCAAATTTAAAAATCAATCCCAAGAATTGCACTTTTGGCACTAGAACATTGACATTTTTGAGTCATACGGTCAATGAAAAATATAAAAACTAATGACCACAAAGTAAAGACGTTTAAGTAAGCAATAAAACCTTGTTATATCCTTCAGTTTAGGTGGTTCCTATGATTATGTAATTATTACATAAGATTTATCAAAGACTACGCATTGGTTAGGGCTTCGTTATATGTGAAGATGACTGGAAGTGACAAAAAATTGGAGTGGAGAACAGAGTTTGAGGAAAGTCTTGGAAACTTAAAGGAACAAATATGGACTACTTTGATTTTCCGGATGCAAACAAAGAGATAATTTTTAATATCGATCCTAGTTTCGGAGCGATTGCAGTGTTCTAAGCCAGTTGGATGACAGTTCAGTTTCGAACTTCAATATCGGAATGAATCAGATCATAGAAATGCAGATAGACTCTCTAGGATAGGTGAAGCAGCAGGGGGCTAAAGAAGGTAAACCAAAAAGTCTGTTTATTAATGTTGTCGAGCATTCAATTCCAACTAATGACGAACTAAGAAAGATTCAACAAGAAGATACTGTCGTTGGTTCCATTCGAAACTAGTAAATGAAACAGTAACAGAAGTCAATTCAGCGGTCAAGAAAAGTAAAGGGTAATTATGCCAAGAAAACTTAATAATAAAAATATTTTAAACTACAACCATGAAATATATGAAACGATAGAACAACAAATTCGAGATGGAGTTTCATCAAAAATGGGAAAAGGATATGTTAAATCAAATAATAAATTTACTAATGAATATACATATTGTTATTATAAACCAGATGAAGATGAATTTTAAAATATTATGGAAGAATTCAACAAATGTGAAAAGTACACTGATGCAATTCCAAAAATAATTTATTTAAATAAATATTTTGATAAGAACTATCTTTTGCGTGATAAAAGAAAGACAAAACGCAAATTGAGCTTCAATATTAAAAGAGACCGAATACATGTTGAATGCAACAGTACAAAAACCATTAAGGTCAGTCTAGGAGAATTCATATTTGGGAAAAAGATAAGCAGATTACAGCGGAAAGAAAATAATAGAAAAGACAGAGATGATCAATAGAAGAACATGGAAGAAAAAATAAAATAACGTTAGTAAAGCAACAACTAAACGTAAATTCAAAGAAGGAGATAAGGTACAAATAAAAAGAGAGATAAAGAATAAGGATTAGGAAAGATATGAAGGCCCATTTCGAAATGGAAAAAGAGCAGTAATAATAAGAAATATTTAAAAAATCAGAGATTTCATAAAGGTGGAATGTAAAGCTTAAGATTAAGATTAATAATTAAAAAATATTTTTAAATGATTATATTAAAAATAATTATTATTAGTATTTATCACTGTGAGGAGCTTTTAAAAACAACGTTAATTAACTCATTAAATTTCGCTTTTACTTTTAATTCTCCCTTATATACTTCTGGCAATATATGGTAATTTTTCATACCTAGCATTTTTATAAATCATTGAAAGCTTTTCCTTCACAAGGATTTAAATAAATGCCATCGCTTATACCACCATTAACAATTTCTTTATTTTTTTCAACATAATTAAATACCGTTTTTTATTATTTGATTTAAAAGTTTTTCATTCATTTTTTTCTATCTTTCCTCTATAGCTTTTAAATTTTTATTTCCCTCAATTACCAATTATTGTTTTACTTGATTTTGTACAACATCTACTAACAAAGGTTTAGCAAATTCAGTAGTACCTTGATTAAACAAAATTTTAGAATATTGTTTTTCTTCAGCTTCATTATTTATTTTATTTTTCAAGGAAACATTCTTTTTAATTCTTCTATTCTTTTATTTATAACAAAACCCCCTATTTTTAATTTATAAATTTAGGTTTTTTTTTAATCTTCTTCGTAGATTGTAAACATATCCACAAGAACTAGATCTTTCCTTTTATCTTCATCAGACCTATCTTGTTCTTCAATTATTTTTATTGTAATTTCTTTTGATAATGCATTGATAAACAATTTTTGAAAATATTATTAAATTATCATAATGTAAAAATCCTGGTGTAAAATAACATTCCATAAAGTAATTGAGTTTACCACATTCTGGACACCCAATAATTAAAATTCTAAAAGATGAAGAAATATTTGGATGATTATTTTATTTCTTTTCCAAACAAAAGTCATTTTTTAGGTTAAAAAATGAATAAAAATTATTTTTGGCAGATTTGCAATAGAGATTTCTAAATCTAATAGTGCAAAACATGAAAAAACCATATCTCATATGAAAAACACGAATACGAGTGCGAGTAGTATGAATAGTATGATTGGTATGTATAAAAATACGAATAGTATGAATGAGAATCATACAAAAAGTATAAATAGTAAGAAATTTAGAGGTTTCAAATTTATTGTTGGTGACTCAGTGAAGGCGGCAACCCGGAGTGACAAATAATAAGTTTTTAAATGAATTTAATACTGGTTATCATCCTGGACAATTTCATTAAAAAAATTTAAATCTATTTAATAAAATTAATCCTGCTCATTACTATAAGGGTCAAAATTGAACTCGAATGTTGATTCAAAGAGGATGTTGATTCTAGAACCCTTAACAATCATGAAAAAAGTTATTGAGGCACGAGGATAGGGCTTTTGGCAATCCATTGGTTTACTATGCATTTTAAACATTATCTGTTGAGAAAGAAATTTGTGACTCCCACTGATCACAAAGCCTTGACATACATGAAGAAAACTAACAAACCGATGAGCCCTCAGTTTCAAACATGGTTTGCAAACTTATCCGGATTCGATTTCGAAATTCAATATCGGAAGGGATCAGATCATGGAAATGCAGATGGACTCTCGAGGATAGGCGAAGCATTTTGTTCACAATGCTTAAATCAGCATCAAGGGGCTAAAGAAGGTAAACCAAAAAGTCGGCTTATTAATGTTGTCGAGCATTCAATTGCAAATAATGACGAACTAAGAAAGATTCAACAAGAAGATACAGTCGTTGGTTCCATTCGAAAATGGTTAGGGAAAACAGAAGCAGAGGACAATTCAGCGGCCAAGAAAAGCAAATATTTAAACAGTTTAGAGAAGTATAAATTGTTTGAAGATATGGTGGTTTATAATGAGAATGAAAAGAAACCAATTGTTGTGCCAGAGGTTTATTCGCAGAAACTTGCCAAGTACCTTCATGAGGAGTTGTGCCACATTGGTAATAAGAAATTGGTTGATTACATTCAAAAAACTTACTTCTGGCCAAATATGTCACGAAGTGCGGAATTGTGATATCTGTGCTAAACTGAAGGTATACACTAAAGAGATTATGATTACCAGGGAAGAGTTTGGTCCTCTGGAACAGATCGTTCTTGATGATGCGCACTTTATGACTAAAACCAGATATTTTTCGGTTATTGTCGATAAATTCAGTAAGCTCGTTGCCACCTATTCGGCAAGACGAAACAAGTATTTCGAAGGCTATCATCGATAAATGGATCTATAGGTATGGTGCCTTAAAATCAATGCTCACTGATCGGGGTAGAGTCTTCGAAGGAAGGGAAATGAAAGAATTAGCGATACGTTTTGGAATTTAAAAAGAATTTATCTCTTCATGCTAACATCAGGCAAATGGCTTAGCCAAAAGGATAATTAGGACGGTGCGAGACATTGTGGTAACAACGATGGCATCAAAAAATAGGCTTGGGATAAATTAATACCTCAGATAGAATTCATCATTAATGCAACATATCAAAGTTCAATTCAACATTCTCCTTTTGAAATGATGTTTGATCACGGCCAGATCATCAAAGAAACTGAAAACCAGCTAGATTTTCAGGGACAGACTAAAACTCGAAGAAATGAGTGGCTAAAAAGGATCTCATAAACAACGGGAGAGGGAAGTTAGATAAAAATGAGATTGGTTTTAATTTTAAAAACAAACGCGAGTGATTTTTAAATAATATAAAAGATTGATGGAAACAACTTATGTTTTTCCTTGACATTTGAAGGAACAGTCAAAGAACACAACAAAAGGTTGGAAAGAGCTTCCAAGCGAATCAATGAGGTTGTGTTTAAAATAAAACCTAACAAGTGTTTCCTCTAAAAAAAGAAATTAAGTAATTAAAAATCTCTCAAAAATTCAATGTATCAAGGCATGGCAGAAATTTCTGGGATTATGTGGTTAATATAGGAGGTTATAAAAGAACCAGTTGCTGAAGAATGAGGGTAAATTTTAGTGAAACAATCTAGCAACTGCGGCTTTTCACAAATTGAAAGCGTCAATAATTTCATCACAAATTCTAAGTTTATCAAGCAAAGAACGGAAGTACACTTTTGATACTGACGCATCTTTACGTGCCATAGGAGTCGGGCTTTCTCAAATAAAAAACGGTGAAGTGATCGCTTACTCATCGAGAATAGTGACAAAATCTCGGCGTAAATATTGTATAACAAAAAATGAGTTGATAGCTATTTATATCTTTGTTAAAAATTGAAGCATCATCTACATGGTAAGAAGTTTATTGTCAGAACTGATCACGTAACTCTGAAATGGCTGGCGAATTAGGATTCTCCCAAAACGCCACAACGTTTTATACGGCAAGCAGACTTGGAAATCTATGAAATGACAATAGAATATTGAAAAGGAAAAGAACAATCAACGTAGATACAGCATCACGATTTCCTCTTTGTGAACAATTCACCATGAAGCATGAAAATCCACAAAATATAACAGTGAAATGTGATAAAAGCGAAGTATATTGTAACAAAGATGAGAAAGCATTATGTCGAGTAGAACAAGACAAGTTTTTAGATCAGAATAAATATGAAGAACTTTATATAGTGATTAAAGCAATTCTCAGCTTAAGTGCCGTAAACTTATCAAAAACACCATCTTACAAGAACATGTGGAACAATAAGGAATATTTGAGAATTAGATGTTAGGTACTTCAGTGTTAATATTAGTGTACTAATGTTAATCCAAACCTTATATGAATAAATACAAAACTATAAGGATTTCTAGATTATATTCATGTAAAAGCTTATGAATTATTAAACAAGACCATGATTGATAACGTAGACATTATTGAATCACTTTTATAATAAAAATTCAATATGAAAAAATATTTTTCATTTCTAAAAACTAGGATATATTATTTTTAAAAATAATGATTTACTTTTTTATATATTTAATTACTTTTATATAAATGAGCGAGTGAATATTATAAAACATAATTGAACTTAATGCTTCAAAGTCTGACCTATATGTCAATTCCTATCGTCTTTTGTTACGTTTTGTCAACGCAATGATAATATTTTGATGACAAACATGTGAAATTATTAATGGTAAACAAAACATTAAGTTTGATAAATATAAATATTAAATTGAGACAAAATACATTTTATTGACACTAAAGAATATATACAGTCTAACAAGATATCAAAAAGCAATCATTGTTCCTGATTGAGTATGTAAAACATCGCTGATAATTAAATTTTTTCAAAACATACTTAATGCAATTGAAATATTGACAGCCTTTCGTATTCGTATTAAAAGTATGTTCAATTAATACTAAAAATAATTCGTTTAAATATATTTATAATTAAGATCCATCTATACTGATTGTTCGATAAATCGTTTTTTTAAAAATAATGTCAAATTAAATCGTAGTCCATAAATTCTAAATAATATACTACATTAAATTTAAAAATCATTAATTTCGTATTAATATTTTTATTACAAATGCAATTAAATAATCAAATTTCAAAATAGATGAAGTTATTTTGAAATAAGTAAAACTAGAAACTTACAAATCGCTGTTATCAACTATAATGTAATCCAGTTTGAACTATTTGACAATTGAATAAACTTTTAGTAATTATAATTTCAAAATCAATACTTTCAAAATACTGACCCATAAATGTGCTTATTTAAATTATTGTAAATAATAAAAATTCAAATTTAGAACACGACACTATCCATCATGTTGCACAATTTTAGCTTCAATCCTAAATTTACTATATATAAATAACTTAATGGTTTACAATTTTAGATCTTTATATATACTACTTAAACAGTTGGAAAAATGTATATAAATGTCATCTCAAATGTTTCATAAGCATAAAATACACATGATTTCATTCGAGATTTTAATTTAGGCGATCATCGTTAAGGGAAGATAATAATAACTTTGAATAAAACTGATGATAATAATAATAATAATAATAATAATGTAACAAATATAACTTTCTTTGAAGATCGCCAAACAACGGTAGCATAATTTCTAAAATTCAAAATTAATTTAATTAATATGTAAATAAATTATAAAAATGAAGATTAAAACAAATCAATTTCAATTCGGAAATAAATTATAATTAAGATTAGAAAAAATTTAAATTATGTAAAAATATCTCAGATTATCTTTTAAATTAAATATTAATTTACAATTTATTAACAATAATCTAACTTAATTTATTAAATTCAAAGTTTATAAATCTGTGAAAATTGTATATTAATAATAATTTTTGCCCTGCTACTAGAGAGTACCTAATTTTAGCGTTATCTTGTCACTTGACTCTCTTCCTTATGTTGATTATCCACTAAGAGAAAAGACTTAAGTAGGTAAAGTTAAAAATGTTAAACTTTAAATGAAGTTATTGCCAATGAGTTTTAAAAATCAACAGAAATAATTAAAATTATATATATATATATATATATAAAGTAAATAAATTAACAAAGTTTAAACAATTTATAATTTCAAATGTCAAAAATTATAAAGAAAATTAATAAAGTTAGAATTTCAATCTATCGACGCGATATGAAAATAACAATCAATAATTCGGGCTGTACCTCGTTGATTATAGAGGAGATTTCCTTGCTTGTCTTGTCGCTGACTAATACTGCTTGCTGTATCTAACTGTCTCTGCTAGTTCGAGTACTGGAATTTTAAAATCCTATTTTTGTTTTCTGATTTATTTTGTAATTAATAAATTCCATTTTTAGTTTCTATTCTATTTTTGTAATTATTAAATTCTATTTATAGGATTTTCATTTATTTGTGGATTTTTAATTATATGGTTATGTTTGTGGACGTAATATGTTATTGTGTGACTCATTATGGATTCGGATCTTAACACAGTTAAATTCGAGAAATAAGTTTTTAAACGAGATATTTGAAGTTATTTTTTAACGAGAATTTATCGACAGGTTAAAATAATTAACAAGATCATTACATTAATTTTTTGTCAAAAACTTTTATTAAAATTGTGGTGAACCATCAGTAAAAACATCATTTGTTTCCATCAATATTTATTTATTTATTTAAAAATTACACGCGTTTCTTACAATATTAAAACAAATCAAATTTTTTTATCTAACTTCCCTCCGTTTGTTTCTGAGATCCTTTTTAACCACTTCGAGATTTTAGCTGTTCTTGGAAATCAAGAAGGACTTGATATGGGCTTAAAAATTTCAAAATTCGACGAGGACCTTCATAACGATCTTTGTTCTTCTATATTTTGTGTGGTTCGTTCTTCACTAAAACTTCTTCTCCAACCTTTTTTATGACTGTCAAGATATTTAGAACCAGAGTGTTTGGTTGTAATAGATGTTTTGTTGCTGTTTAACCAACTCAACAGCGTGAGTTCTTTTGTTATTCTTTTACAGTAAAAGATTATGAAATAAACAACACTCAAATTTATTAAAACTTAATTTTATTGTAAAAAACAAATTTACAGCAAAATCCAATTTAAACGGTTAACTCACACTAATAGACTTATCTCAAAACAAATTGGTAAGGTTATCTCACAGAGACCGTGAGAACCCAAAACTTAAACCTTAAGAATTTGATATAAATTTTAATAAATATATATAAAGGGAGATCCTTTAGAGAGTACTTATAACTCGTTTAGGTTAAAAAGTCAATGCGAAAAATTATCGATCCTTTACTTTGAGATTTTTTCTCAACGTTTGATTTCAACTATTCGTTGTATCACTGTATCGAAATTTTTATGAGAGTGAATTGTGATGGAAATCCAACAGCTTATATAGATGCTGAGATTCGGTACTTTGTACCTAGGAATTTCCATCACTCTTGTAAATTTTAAACAATATTTTTACTTTGGATCCTTAATGTTTATAATCTTAAAAGTCCTACACTTTAAATTTTCTTAATAATTTATCTAACCTTAGAAATTTTACTATTAAATTATTGACATTACAAATCAAATATTATTAAATTACTGAGATTAAAAATTAAATATTCTGTTTCTTTTTCACTCTCTAATTTATAAATAATATATACTAATTTACATTTTCCATATTCTTTACATTTCATCTAAATTACATATTAACGATTATTACAAAAAATTAATTATGTACAATTACAAGAATTCATAAATTATTGAAATATCAAGTCAATATAAAAATTAAATCATTAAAATATCAAGTCAATATTAAGATCAGAATATCAAATCATAGATTCATTATTGGAAACTGAATTTATTATAAGGAACTGGATTGATTATTGGATTGTCTGGATACTTTGAATTCGCAGTTTGCAGATGAATCCTCGCCGACATCAGGCGTCCAAATCCACGCTCCTGGTGGCTCATATTTCCCATTTTGGGGTTGGTTTTATGAGCTTAATTACTATTGTTGTACCGGGTCTTTCGGGTTTCTGTCTGTGGGGTGTTTTTGGTTTCTTGAACACATGGTGGTTACTCGGTGGTGGTTGTGGCAGTTGTGGTTTTTGGAGTAGCTCTTTTCTCCATTCATTGTATGATTTGATGGAGTATGGGATCACTGTCTGAGTAGAGCACCAGACGTTCCATATTGTCTTCCCAACAATAGGCTACTACTCTCTCTTTTCTACTGTAATCCAACTGGCTTAAAACTCCCCAATAGCACCGAAACTAGCTTCGTTCGCTAAAATCATCTCTTTATTTGGATCCGGAAAGACCCAAATTGTAGTTCCTTTGTGTTTCCAATACTTTCTTCACACTCTGTTCTCCACACCAATTTCTAGTCACTTCCGGTCATCATTGTGAATAACGGAGCTGCATTTAATGCGTAAACTTCAGCATAATCAACCAGTTTTCATCACTATTAAATTTAACTCGGTTAAGGTATTCATCATCTTAGCTTTATTAAAACCTTTAGATAACAATAGTGATTGTTTTCCGATAACGTGGTCATCATATCCGTCACTGAAGCCCCTAAAAAGTGGTACCGCAAATATTTCTTTAAAGATGAAGAAACGCAATTATTCATTGCTATTTATTAATCATTTACTATTGTATTAATATTTTCACCACTTTGTATTTTTTCATGTCGTTTTAATTCATCACGCCTTGAAAATTTAGCAGGACAAAATTAGCAAAGGAAATTTCTTTCTATATTTGGTTTTCGAATTATAACTTTGTGGTTCTTTTTTTCTTCGTTTAAAGTTTTACGAATGATTTTATTCTCTTTAATGGGTGTTTGTGATCGTCTATTATATATAGTAGGTGTCGACAATTGAACCACTGAAACAGAATTTATATTTTGATTAAAATCTTTGTAATTAATAGATATATAAAGTGATGTATCTGAATTTGACTTTGATGTATTTGTTGAATCTTCATCCAATAAAATGTTACCAAAACCACGTGAAATTTTATATTCGAAGCTTTCGTGTATATCGACACACTTCTTCAAATGATTTTCAGAGACAATGCAATTGTTGTTTAAATCTAAGTAATTTATTTATTCTATTATTAATTTTTATTAACTTGACTGTACTATAATATTATTTGAACTTCAATATTTGATATTTTAATAGCATTACATAATACACTATATTTTTGCTATTTGTATTGAAAGTATGAATCAAACTGTTTAGAAAAAGGTTAACCTTAAATAAAAAGGCAGAAATAATTAATAGTGCGCGAGTATCAAGAAAGATAATAACAAGAAGTTTATAAAGAAGCCAGTCTTTACCAAGAGTAAATATAAGCAGTGAATCGACAACTAGTTTTGATGAAACCGAAACACAAATAGATAGTGAAACAAACGAACAAACGATACGATCAGAAGATAGTATTCCAAATTTAGAAAAAACCACGATTGGCAGCGACATAGAAAATAAGGGATTAGATAAGCAAAATGAAATCATGAATATCGAAGATAATATTAATAATAATAATAATAATTATAATAATAATAATAATAATAATATGGCGAACAATGAGTTCCTAAAATTAATACATTTGCCTATAACCCCATTTGAGCGTGGGGAAGAGTTGTTTTTGTCGATTTTTTTGATGAGTTTGAACGCATTGCGACAGCTCACGGATAGGATAAAATAATAATAATAATAATAATAAAAATAAAATGCGGTTTCGGTTATATTTAAATGGACATGCCCTAAAAGAACATCAACAAATGATGCAAAGGTATAATAGCTTACGAGAAGAAGGAGTAACCTTCACGCACATAATTAAAGCATTAAGAAAGTGTATAGTATTAGATTTCGATCTTTGTGAATATTACGTTAGGTTGTTTTTAGTTGGATACTAGAACTCAGGTGAAGGGGCGCAGGAATATGCAATGGCACTAACCAAGTTGGCTGAGAAAGTAGACGATGATACATTAATTACTAAGGACGGAAAAAGAATAATAATGAATCAATTTAAATGAGATATAAATAGCTCAACTAAGAGTACGCTTGCAATAGCGGAATGTTTAACGTTAGAAGATTTGGTATTAAAGGCGCGTCGACTTGAAGTAACTTGTGGGATGGGTCTCCCCACAAATGCGCACTGTGGGATGCGTTTCCTTGCAGTGGATGTTGTTACATTGGCCGAGTGATTAAGCCCACTGCCAAAATCGAGTCATAGAGTGACTAAGGAAGATGAAAAAGACAATAATCAGGACAATAATACTAACAATAATTGTTAGTGGCTAACACTTCATCGCTTTTTAAATTATATTCACAACTCATAATTAAGTATACAAAAATATATTTTCGTATTAAATATTATTTAAACAAATATTCCTTCTTTTTTTAAAAATTTCACTCAATACAAAAAAATATTCTTTTAAACT
>JBBMOY011429199.1:0-14629 GCA_037951405.1 Platydemus manokwari | reverse complement strand
ATAACATCCTGCTTTTCAAAAATTGTAATTGTTTCACTTGGAATAATCAAAATTTAAGAATGTGAGTTCGTGTCTTGAAATAAAGGAAACCCCCTGCTGCCTTGTAGGGAATACTGCTTCTTTAGGCAATGGCTAGCGGAGTAAACCGTATACAAATCAGGCGGAAGACAAGGGGAAACCACCGCTGTACACCTCCCTTGTACATCATGGTAAATCAACTATCACAACACAGATTTGATACATGACTCTGCTGATCGTGATAGATGGTGTATCATGACCGTCTACGCTTACCGGCACGGCACATGATGATGATGATGATGATTCAAAGACATCAACAGGGTCTAAGCAATGAAGCAATCGCGGGTTGCTTATATCAGAGTCGAATATTAGTATTAAAAGACAGCTATTGAGGATATCCAAATCAAGGAATTGGCTCTGCACATCATAAAACTTCTGTACGCCACTGGGGACACGGATGGGTTTTTCTGGTGTTAGTCACACAGTGTCAAGCACCTTTTGAGCGTTCTAGCTAAGTGGTGCAGCCCAACAGTCACCATCATCATCAACATCCTCATTAACCCATTGAGAATTTGAGCGTTCTAGCTATGTGGTGAAGACAACATTCATAATCATGATCATTAATCCACGGAGAGTTTGGGCATTCTAGCTAAGTGGTACAACCAACTGTCATCTTTCTCATCACTAATCCATTGAGAGTTTGAGCGTTCTAGCTATATGGTGCTTCTTCTTCTATGTAACATGTCCTTTGCAGAACGCTGTCCTCACTGCCACCCTGGAAGCCTCTCTGCCTTGTGTTAGTCGACCCGCGTCCTCTAATGACATATGCAGGAGGTTCACAATATCCTGTGTCCATCGTCGTCTCGGACGTGCTCTCTCCCTCTTTCCTGGTACCTGTTCTTCTAAAATTATTCTTTCCAGGCCATTTTACCTTTTTATGTGCCCGAAATATATCAGCCTACGGCGTTTGATGTTCGTTAGAAGCCAATCTTCTTCAGTATGCAGGCTCTTTGTGATATCTGCATTTTTTCGTTTCTCTGTCCATGGTATTTTCAAATCATTCTGTAACATTTAATTTCAAATGAAGAGATTCTCTTCTCCAATGCAGATGTTAGCGTTTACGCTTCACACCCATATGTATCAACCGGGAAAATGTAGCTCCTCAATAGTTGTATCTTTGTTTTCTTGTGGTGCACCCTAACAGTATTCATTATTAATCCATTGATAGTTTATGCGTTCTAGCTATATGATGCAGCCCAACAGCAATCGTTATTAATCCATCAACAGTTTGGGAACTCTAGCTATTAATCATCATCATTAACCAATTGAGAAGTTTGGCGTTCTAGCTATATGAAATGAATAGAGATGTGTGCTTTTTTGGCTACACTAAGGCGTTTGATAAGGTGAGAAATGGTAAAATTTGTTCAATATTGAAAGCTTTGAACATTGATGGAAACAATCTGAGAATAATTAAACATATATATTGATAACAGGAAGCAGCCATAAGATTTGAAATCAATTGGGAACTTTTAAACACATTAAACAAGGTGTAAAACAGGGATTATGTTGTTGCCCTACATATTTAATTTGTACAGTGAATTGATAATTGAATCATTACAAGAGATTCCTGAAATTACAGTTGGTGGACATGGTGTGAACAACCTGAGATATGATGATGACACAATTCTGATAGCTCAAAGTGAAATGCAGTTACAAGAAATGGTGGATATAATTGCAACGGAAAACCAAAACAAATGTCTTAGTCTGAAACACAATAAAACAGAAGTAATGGTAGTTAAAATATACAACAACAGTTGATGGAAGATGTGTTATGGAAGTCAAGTGTAGAATAGCCCAAGTCAAAGCAGCATTTCACAAATTAAAAAATATTCTATGCAGTTTAAATTTACAATAGAAGTGAGGAAAAGAGTTCTTAGCAGATGTATAGAGCCAATTCTGTTGTATGGAAGTGAGGTACGGACAATTAGGAAGTTAGTGAGAAATTATTTGGAGTCTGTAGATATGTGATTTTACATAGGATTGATGAAAATACCATGGATAGATGAAAGGCCTAATTAAGATGTCTTGAGGGAGACGAATTCAATAAAGAAGACTGGTAAACCTCACCAGGAGAAGACAGTCTGCATTCTTTGGTTATGTGATGTGAAGGGGACAACTTGGATTCTAGTATCAATGGGAAGGTTGGGGTAAAAGAGGGCCAGGGGAAGACCCAGAGAGACAATACTGAAAAGTTTGGCTTCATGGCATGGTAGAATAACTGTATCGGAGATGATAGTATGTACACAGATAGAAGGCTGTGGAAAGACATTATAACCAATGCCACAAGGCATGAACTGTAAGAAGAATAAGATGTTAGATAGTGCAGCCCAACAGTAATCATCATCATCATTAACCCATTGAGAATTTAAGCATCGGCCCACCTTATGAGTGCCCTCTCGCACTTAGCTCCAAGTGAAGCATAGGCACAGGCAAGCTTCCATCAACTAGATCTTTCTAGATGAGACATCTTAATTCATTCCAGATTTTATCCTTATACCTTTCTATAGTTCTTATCCAAGTTTAATTGGGTTTTCCCACAGCCCACACTCCCTCTTTTATCTGGCATGCAAGATTCCATTTTAAGGCAGTATAAGAATGTTTCTTTTTTTTTTTTTTTATGACATTCCGAACACATGTTCCGACCATTTTCATCTCCTCTTCCTAATTTCATCACAGATGTCATTTACTTCTGTCCACTGAATGATCTCTGTACTTGTTACACTCTGTTCCTTTAAACTCTCTGATGTGACTGCCACATTTGTATAGATCAGTTGGCACTAGATGAGTGATGTGCTCTATATTTCACTTTTAGACTTTCAATAGCAAGTGAGTTTTTATGCATGCCACTTACTACAAAACCTTCTTGTTTTTTGTCATTATCCAAAGAGTGTTAGAGAAGAATCACACACTTCATTTCTCATTTAATAAAGATCTAGACAATGACCCTGGTTTTCACATATGTCACAATTTCTAATTCAATTTTGAAGTCTGAACATAAGCCTGGTTTGAGTGTAAAATGGTTGAAAGCACAATTTGTTTGAAATGAATGAAAGCATGATTTAGAAGCTTTATTTATGTGTGTAATGAAAGCTCGAAGAATGTATGGTATGAATGAAAGCATAGTTTGTGTATGAAATAGATGAAAGCCCAATTTGTGTATGAAATTAATGAAAGTACAGTTTGTGTGTGAAAAGAAAAAAAATAGGTGATATGTGTGTGAAATGGATAAATGCACATGTGTGTCAAATGCTGAAAAATACAATTTGTGTGTATGAAAAACAAATGTGATTTGTGTGCAAAATGAATAAAAGCATGATTTCTGTGTGAAGTAAATGAAAGCATGATTTGTATGAAATGAATGAAAGCATGATTTATGTATAATTAATAAAAGCTTGATTGATGTGAAAATGAATGAGAGCATCATTTGTGTTTGAAATGAATGAAAGTGTGATTTGTGTATGAAATAAATAAAAGTCAGATTTGTGTGTGAAACAAATGAAAGCAAGATTTGTGTGAAAAGAATTGGAGGAGAAGTAATAATAATGTTGAAAATCAGTTGTAAATGAAATTTTGAACATTTTAGAATGGCTCTGATAGTGTCAGCAGTGGGAATAATGATGATGAAAATCTGCTTAAAATGAAATTTCAAATATTTTAGAGTGGCTCTGATAGCCCCAGTCATGGGAATAATCATGACGAAAATCTGTTGAAAATGAAATTTTAAATATTTTGGAATGACTGAGTGGAATAATGATGATGAAAATCTGTTGTAAATAAAATATTTAATATTTTAGAATGGCTCCAGTTTTAGTGGAAATAATCACGTGAAAACCTGTTGTCAATGAAATCTGATGCATTTATAACTAGCTGGTAACAGAAACAATTAGCATCTACACCTTGTGACATTTTTTTAAGGGAGTTGGTGCATCTTTGGGTTTGTCTGATGTTCTAAGATGATGGTTATTAATAATAATAGTAATTATATAGAGTTTAAGTAATGATCACAGTAACATTATTATTTGAATTTTTTTATTTTACAGCATAATTTGTTGTGGTTGTGTTACCTATGAGTTCTGCTACCCCTTTAGAGCAATCTATTTTACAACCAAAATTGTGTACTTTGTTTCCACTTGGCTTTTAAGAATTCACAGCATAGA
The DNA here is from genome assembly GCA_037951405.1 of Platydemus manokwari. NCBI lineage: Eukaryota > Metazoa > Platyhelminthes > Tricladida > Geoplanidae > Platydemus > Platydemus manokwari. Next base: position 10,394 of record JBBMOY011429199.1, on the reverse strand, counting down.
ACTGTGGGTAAACACCTAGGTGCTTTGTTTCTCTCAGAAAATGTCCTAATGTATACAAGCTGATACTTTCAGTAGCACTTTTGTTATAATTTATTAATCCCCATCAAAGTACTCTTCTTGGGACTGCACTTACTTCTTCAAGGTAGCCTTCTATTGTTGGAAGCATTGCTGAAAAAACTCATTGGGAATGGAGTACAGTTGGATCACCCGTTCTGCAAAATGTCCTCTTTTGACTCAAATCTGGTCCCTTTCATAGTTTTCTCAGCTTGGGGAACAGCCATAATTCTCAAGGAACTACGCTGGGAGAATAGTAAGCCTGACGAAGCGCAGGAATTTTGTGCTTGGCCAAGAAAGTCTGAACAAAAAGTATTCGGCCTTGGCATGAATTTCACAGATACTTGGTGCATGGCCAAGTCCGTAGTCAAAATGGAATGTATCAAACCAATGTTTATCTCCACCTCGTCCACAAAATCTTGGATGATAATATCACAGTTCTGCTTGACCAAACTCCAATTTGGTTAATGACCTCATCATTTTGGCTTCTGAGTCGGTACCAGAATGTGTTCCACTCTCCACCTATGTGTGGCCATCTTTAAAGTGATTGCACCATTCATTACTTTTACATAATGCTCAATGAATCATTACCGAAAGCCTGTTGAATCTTCCAAATAGTTTCCGTTTGGGTATCACAGAGCCTATGACAAAATCTGATGCCACTCTAGTTTTTCAGTCATTCAGCAAAAGCAAAAATGTTATAGCTGATCACTGCAAACCTTCACTTTCATGCTTTTTGCCAGCTACTGACATTTCTATGGGTAGGAAAAAATCCATACATGTGCATTACTATCCCTTACACCCCACAAAAGAACATCAGCCATGTATGATTTGATTTCAAAGAAAATAAAAAGGTCCAATACTTTTTGTACAGCCCTCATATCTCAGAAACTGAAATGCATTGGTCATGGTAATCATCATAGTGGTATGAAATCATAAAGGTTCTAAGAATACCATGGATTAGGAAGTGAAAAATATTGACATACTGAAGAAACTGAACATTGAAGAAAACTGGCTCACACATATCATTATGACTGGAACTTGAAAGAGTTTGGCCATATTAAGTATCACAGTGATTTGGAAAGAACAGTGAAGGAGGGCACGTTCCTGGAGGGATTGGCTGGGGCCAACCAATGTGGAGGTGGACACAGAACATTGATAACACTTTGAGCATGAGGCAGAGAAGCTGGCAACAAGTCCAGATTGTTTTTAATGGGTTATGAAATGTGATGTGATGTGAATTCTTACTATTGACCTGCCATGTGATATGCCTCCTCTGCTGGAACACTTAAACTCAAGCACCCTTATATATATTGTTTCAACTTTTACTGCACCTTCAATTAGCAGCATTTCATAAACAGTCTTCAAAATATCTTCCTTGTCTATTTTGAGCATTCCAATTACCACACTGCCAACAAAACATACAATAATGCTACATTTCAACAAAACTTAAGAATAGTGCCACATTTTTTATTATTATGTTTAACAATCCTGAGAATATTTTTGGTTTGAAGTAACATAGGCTTGCCAATCGTCTGTCCATAGAAGGTTAAAGCTTCCTGAAAACAAAAAGAGAAAATATTATATTTATTACTTTTATATACGATACACTTTTAAAATACATTTTTCACACATTTTTGGTATTGTGGTATCAAATCCCTTTCTCAATGCAGAAAAAGTCTGTCGCCAGTGCCTTGAACCATTCAATGACACTTTTATAACAGAACAATTTGGACAACTGGGATTGTGCTTTTCATTGACAATGCTTGACCTCACACCACTGATCAAACTGTTCAATTGTTGCAGCAATTTTCCTGGAAAATCTTTGACCACCTGCCCAACAGTCCCAATCTCAAGTTACAACCTGTTCATACACCTTAAGAAGTGGTTCTCATCATAGGGATTTGAAGATGATGATGAACTACAAACAGATACACATGAAAAGTTCAAGATACTGACAGCAGAAGAGACAAACTGAAAAATGGAACAATTGGAAAGATCTGTGGAAAGTGAGATAAGAGAAGACAGCAAAAGAAGATTCTTGACAGTCTTTTGCCATGGCATGGATAGGTGTCTTCATTATACCCCACTGTTGGAGATCACAGATTGTGGAGAAGCATGGTCACCCACCAGTTGGCAAGGCACTTGATGGTGACAAAGATCATGATAATGATGAAATCATGAATGAAAAGTTACAACAATGTGAAAGAAGAACAATAAAGAGATGAGTGAAAGGTTAAAATATTGTGAAAGAAGAACAATGAAGAGACATGAAAGAAAGGTAAAAACAATGTGAAAGAACAATGAAATGACATGAGTGAAAGATTAAAACAATGTGAAAGAGCAATGAAGAGACATGAATGAAAGAATAAAACAATGTGAAAGAACAATGAAAAGACATGAGTGAAAGATTAAAACATTGTGAAAGAACAATGAAAAGACCTGAGTGAAAGGTAAAAACATTGTGAAAGAACAATTAATAGACATGAGTGAAGATTAAAATAATGTGAAAGAAGAACAATGACAAGACATGATTCTCCACCAGCAATCAGCTTAACACCAGGAATGCTCCTTACCTTCCAAGTCTTCTGATGCTACATGAAGATCCTGACCAATTCAGTTATCCACTCAACCCTGGCCTTGCTCAGGGTGAAGGCTGCCTCAACAATAGACAGCTTACCCGGGTAGATCACCTATTTCCCTGTGTAGTCCAGCTCCTTCTTCAGACTGTACATGAAGGCCTTCATGATCTGTTTGGAATAAATAAAAAATATTTACACCTGTCATAAATCCAATAGGTTGACACGTGGTTGAGAGGAAAGGTATTCTTGGATTCATGTTGGCATAGCACGTTTGAACCACGGGCAGATATTTTGTAAAAATCATCGTATTATGTACAGTGGAGTGCTATAAGGGGACAAAAGTCAATGACCTGCTCAGAAAGTAATGGCAACCTACTGAATGTATCATTTACCAAGAACGTAACCAACAGCCAATAAATGCTGGGGTTATTTGTTATGTCTTGAAGGGGATATGTAAAATAACATTAACTAAATCTAGAAAGTGAAGGAACCCCTTTCTGTGTCTTATTAAGGCGTTTTGGGTATATGGTTCTAGCTGAGCCTGATTAAGGCCTGGCCTTGATGGGTTGCAGACCATGCGCCTGAATTTGTCAGGGTGTAGGGAGGAGAGGCCTCGGTAAGAAGGAATAGCTGGAGAAAAGCCTTACAATGGAAATTATTATGTCCAATTATATATTACTGGGGACCTCACAGTACCTGAAGCCCAGGTTCCTACAATTTCTTACTCTGGCAGTGTATGCTAGCCTCCCATTTTTATAGACCAATCAGCAGGTTACTTCGTCAATATCAAGGTAGCAACCCTTATTTCCAGGATCTTTCCTTGGTACCCAATTTATGTTTATCTAAGTTGGACATATAAGAAGCTAAATGAAGTTGAATTGAGAGAGACTAACTTGCACAGAGTACTGGTTAATCACATCAAAATAAGACTAACCACATTTTTTGGACACATTATGAGGAAGAGAAAATTGGAATATGTAGTAACAATGGGAAGGTTGAAAGGGAGGTGAAGCAGGGTCCTGGAGTCTTTTGGGGATACTCTGACCAGACGTAAACAATTTCCACTTCGACTGGAATACGAACTCAATAACACATGTAGACAGGCCAACGAATATTTATTCTGGCATACAAGGAGTAATGAGAATGATGACTGCTTATTCATACACACTTGAAATAGTCCTGACAAACAAAACAGGCATTCGTCACTATCTTACATTCAACTCTTATACTCAATCTCCTTGCAACAGTCTTCTCTACAATAGAAGGCTTATTCACAAAATGTGCTTCACATTGTGAAGTAACTTTCTCTCCTCCTCTCTGTAACAACAAAACTTTCCTTCTCGTCAGTCTTTGGACAGAAACTGACTCAGGAACGCCAAGCATCCTGTTTGTTTTATAGGTTATCAGTTACTCTCTCCATCATTGTTGACTAGTATTCAAAACACTCACGTCACTGCGCACGCTAACTACCAACATATTCGCGCTCCCACACTTGTGGTGAATGGCTTTTCTCTTACCCTTCTCTGACCTGTCTCTGACTCTGAAACCTTTCTGACTTATATTCTGTCTCTTTTGTTCCTAGACTTGTCATACTCCCACACAAGGGACGATCTGAACTCATTTGTTGGAGTTGAAAAGTTCATGCATTGTGCTGTTATTTTCCTTGTATGAACTGTGAGAACAATTAAAAAAAAAAAGATTGTATTGACCAGAGCATATTATGCTATGAAAGATGGAGGCCTTTTATTGAGAGTGTTTGAGCACAAGATCCAGGTAAAGTGAAAGAGAGGGTTTCCAAGGATTAACTACATCACTTAGGCATGTGCAGACTTGTGCAGAGCTGAAGAGAAGAGCTGAGATCAGGGGTTGATGACACAACTTCAATATTAGACATCTGTCTGAATAATCTGATGATGATGATGATAATATTGTTGATGATGATGATTACAAGAATAATACATTATATTCTGACTTTGAACAGGAAACAACAGATCACACAATCAGATGTACTAACTTCCCTAAAGCATTGTCCCATTACTGGTGTTGCAGGAAGGACTTTGTTAACAAGCTGAGAAATTAAAGGCCACTTTGTGAGACCAGTCACTGCACAGTGTACAGACCGGGAAATGTATATTTCACCTCCATTAGAAAAACATACTGACCTTACCAGGAATTGAATGCCCACCACATGATGTATGAGCTGGATGTGCTGATCCCAGGCCACTTCTCAACCAGATGTACTGAAATTTCACAATTGATGACTCCATACAGTCAGTGTACATGTAGTCAGACAGTGCACAGTTCAGTGAGTTATTTAGCCAGTCGTTGGATCACTTCTGTCACATAAGGATTTCTCCATAAGTGTTCCAGTCTCCTTCTATAGGGAAGAATCAGTAATATTGCTGCCCCTGTGGGGACATCTCACATGATCTCTGTAACACCAGCAAGGATCCCATTGTGTGTATATGAGAACTACTCTTAGTGTGTCATTGTTTTGTGTGTGGGTAGCTTTTTCTAATTTACAATTTTGTCAGAGCAGCAGCCTATTCTTTTCTCTATTTTCAACTGCTGAGGGATTTTTAATGTGTACAGCATGCACGTGGATCCTTCAAGTTTATTGTCTTTGTCTGAGAAAGCTAGATGTTCAATTCACTACACCATGATCAGGGAGAAGCTTTTTCTTCCATGTCTAATTTCACTTCACACTTCATTCCACATTTGATTATATTTCATGTTTTGTTTCATCTCCCATTAGATTCCATTTTCCATTTGTAAAAATCTATATAGTCAATGTTTTGAGACAAACCCACTCTGCTTGTGTCAGAGTGGAGTGTCATATCTCTTTTCTACTCTGTCCCCATTCATTCAATCAGTTACCACTGTTAAACCTTTACATGCGCAATAAATTCACAGGTATTGATCAGCACTCATAGAAACAGTGTAAGGAAATAGATATCAGAGGACACACTAAAGAACACACAAATTGAAAGCTAAAATTACCGCAAAAGGATTCAAACCTGCCACCTCCAGCTTGGCGGCAGCTATAGGAAAAAGTGTACTTCAACTCTTGGCCACTAGATACCCATATAAAAGGTGCCTTCATTAGCTAGGACTATCATATACTCAATCGCACAATTATAGAATATGGACAGAATTCTTATGTAGTCATTTGATATTGACCATGTTCCCATTCAAAATGCTGTATCCGTAGTGTTTGTGTTCTCAGTGTGAACCAGGTGGTACACATATTTCTGTCCTTATTGTTTGGGGTACTCTATTGCAGTCTTCTTGGGATGCCAGTTTGCCTATCAATCTGTCAGTATCTTCTTGGGACCAATCCTGCCAGGAGTGAAGCTTCATCATATATTTTTTCAAAGCCTGTCAAAGTCAATATCTACACAATGACAGACAAAATGATAACTGGAAAAGCCAGAATTCATTATAATGTGTAAAGTATGACTACATACTAGCTTACAGTTAGGATTCCACTGATAGTGTCTTTTGGCCAAATGTAAAAAGAAATATAACAGCTATTAGCCTATGATAGGGACTCCACAGAAGGTGCCCATCTCACATACAACACATTGATTGGAAGTGAAAGAGTTAAACATCATCAACAAAATGACTCAGAGGATAAAGGAGGATTCAAGATAGTTAAAATTTTTGTCCAGGACAGGCACTTGAAGGAAAAGGAGGAGGAATAAGAGAAGGAGGACGATGATAAAGAGGACATGATGTAGAGGCAAATAAGAAGACAGGCAGTCAGACAAATGGATAATGTAAAAGAAATACTAACCACAGACATCTACAAAAAGCATGTTAATTGCTTGTAGTCTGCAAGCTTTCACAGTCATGACAATCTTCTGCCAAGCATTTCTTTAGCGTCAGAAGTACTTTCTGCTCCTGAATCAAATCAACAGACTATTGATAGCAGCAAACAATAAAAGAAAGTAACATTATCATCATCATCATCATCATCATCATCATCATCATCGTGTAGCAAGCCCCTTGCAGAACATTGGTCTCATCACAACCTGCTGGAAAAATTCTAAATTCTTCACCAGTTTCCTTGACTCAAGTTACTTGTCATGCACAGGTGTCTCTAATGTTCAATGCTTACTGTATTAGTTCACCAGTTAGTGAGAAATTATTTGGAGCTTGTGAAGATATTGTTTTACAGAAGAATGATGAAAATACCATGGGCAGTCTGCACTTGAAGGCTGCGGCTGACATTGAAAAAGCATTTTAAAAATTAATCACATATCCTCTTTAGGACATAATCAAATTCAGCTTCTGTTGACTGTTTGAAATATTCTTGACAATTGATACGTTTAGTATGCTGCCATTACTTTCTGAACAGGTTGATGACAGCAATACTGTTGCAAAAGAAGACATAAATCACAATTATTGCGCCAAAGCATGCTTGGTTCAGAGAAAATGAACATGCTGATTGGCTTGCTAGCATAGCATGACTACTGTGGGAGTCAGATGAGCAATGTGCTGGACAGATATGCTGGTTTGATACAAAAGTTCACTTAAAATAGCAGTGACATGATTTGTCAGGGTAGTGTAATTAATAAATCGGATGATTTTGAACTAATAAATTTAAACATCATACAAGTTTCATTTCTACAAATAATGTATCTTTTATATTTTTTTTACAAACTATTTCCAGCATTTTAACTGACATGATATCTTTTGAAAATTAATTAAAATCAGTTATCAGACTCACTTTTACTGGCTCAGTTTATGTAATTGGGACACAAGCAGTGAATTTACAAATAAAAACTTTCAATCACAAAAATTGTGCATGGATTATATTGACAAAATTTGCAATCAATTTAATTTTCATTTTTACATCTCTCATCATTTTCACACCCATATTGTCTGAGTAGTTTTTAATAATTACTTGCAAATTTTAATGATGACATTGTAACATGAGCTACTTTTTGGAACTGTATATTTTAGGTTTATTTCACCAGTCCTCATGATAAAATATACACCATACTAGACTCATTAGCAAATAATTTTTAAAGCAGAGGTATTTATAGAATAATTAATTTGTTGTCATTTAAAATGGTTAATTATGTCACAGAAAATAGCACTGAAATATCATTTCTACCCTGCATGATAAAGATACATTTTCCCTGGCTAACTAAATAATAATTGCTAAAACGTAAAATCTTTAATTATGAACAGTTTATTGGTGGCCATTATTAATTAGGTCAATGGGCATGGTAATGAAACATATTTTACCTTTAGGTTTATTTCACCGCACAATTAAATGTATATCTTCTCAAGCTTGCTAGCTAGTATTTGTTAAAACGCAAGGTCTTCAATTAACAACACATAATTAATTGGTGGCCATTTAAAAATATTAATTAGATCATGGCGTATAGTATTATGCGTGCGCCTTTAAAATTTGGCAGTGCATATTTTACACCGTCTGTGTTAATTTAACAGTCTCTTTTAATACTAGTGTATTCACATTAATATTACTGTTACATAGATTTTAAAGAAAGATAACATATTCAGTTAGGCCTTGCTTCGTCAATTATAATGATCTATGGTTGTTAAGTTATTTGTTTAATAGTTCTTGCAATTTAAACCATGATTTTAGTCATTTTAACTACCATTTTCACAGTGTCTAAAATATGTACATTTAAAAAATCTTCAGTGTATATTTAGCACTGTTTATGTCAATGTTGCAGCTATTTTTAATTATAATGCATCATATTTAAACAAAGATAACATATTCAGTTGGACTGCACTACCCCGATTATAATAATATATGGTTGCTAAGTCACTTAGTAAGTGGTTCTTTTTTTTCAAAAAATGTTACCGCAATATGAATCATAATTTTAGTCATATCAGCTATGAAGTTTAATGGGTCACATGGCATCCTTCTGATTCTGTCAAATTACTGTATATTTTTCTAATGATTAAAATACTTCAACTAAACATCTTCTTACTTTTTTATCATTTAACAATTATAACATCTAAAAAAAACCCATAAATAGCTTATATCTCAATTTACTTCAGCCTATGTATTCTAATCATAGCTTAAAAATTACATCTCTACTAATGAGACTACTACAGCTAGATAAGCCTTTAAAAAAACCATTCCAATAATAATACAATGAAGTAAGCATGTCTATTATATACAGATATTAACATTTTAGTTAGTCACTAAATGATCCACAAAAGCATGTGAAACAAGTTTGTAAGCAGCTAGATTACCTCTTCAGTATCTCTGTCAGCACACAACAAATGTCAGTTTAAGTTCTTTTTTTTTGGTTTATAAAATGTCTACTGATGACAGTTTTTGTTTCTTGCAACATCCCAAAGCACTTCAAGTCTAGTAGTCCAGTTACTGATTCAGAATCCAGCATTCATAATATCAGTGTGATCCATTGTTCTCTGTGCCTATCATGAAGTATAGGACTACAGGAATCTAGCAGAATCAGTAGATTTTCCGTTGGCCCGGTCAATTTTGAAGATTAAATTACTAATATATTATTTAATTCACAACAGTAATAGCTATTTCAGCAATACATGCATTTACCTTTAAATATAAAGTAGTTGTCATTGTCACCGAGCCAAGATTTTGCTGCAAATAGATACAAAATATTATTAACAAAGACTTGACAAAATGAAAAAAACTGTATAAGTATACAATTGTTTCTTTACTATTCCCTTTTGTCAAGTCTGCCTAGTCATATTTTGTGTTTGTCCACATGATTAATCTTTAATTTTATACATGACAATCATTAGGATAATCAAATTATTTATTAATTTAAAACTCCTCAAAATGATGGCCAAACTCTACAGACTACAGTGCTAATCAAACAACTTGAAATAAAACTAAAACTAAAGCAAAATTACTATTAGCAACACTAGTGACAGTCTTGATCTTGTAATTACTGAAAACTCATTGAAATTCAAGTGTACTTACTGTAACTTAGTAACTGTAGTGTTATTTTTTTACTAGTTAATTAAAAGTTAGTTACGATATACGTATTAATACAAGTTCGTCAATAATAACAATAACTAATCACTGCAAACAATGTGTCGTTGTCTTCGAGTCGTTGTTTTCGGCACATCAAAAACAATAAGCAGAAACTACGAAATTAAATCATTATCAAATTAATTAGGCAAAAGAATGTGTGTTTATTTCCCCTTTTAATATGACTGTAAATCTAAATTACAGAATATATCGTGCAGTGTATACATATTGTTTCCATTTTATAAACATGAACACGAACAGAATGTGGTCTTGTCGAGTTTAAACAACATATCAGTGTTAATAGAATACAATTACTTCCCTTTGTCGTTTATTTTGCAACTTCTGTGAAAAAACATCTAGAGTAACTTCCCCTACATATTAATTGCATTTTATTCAAAACAATACATTTTAATTCTTCATCTATTACACTGTATATTTAGTGATGTAAAAGTTATTGACTGAAATATATAATAAACATTGCGTGTTATCAATCGTAAACATGTTTGTAGAGAAAAAATATTGCCAATAACGTATTAATTTCTAATATTCAAAAACGGTACACCATACAGTTTCTACACGGTGTATTCATGCTGCTTTATAAGTGAACTGAGTTATTCCACTATTGTCAGCCCTCTGGGGAAACCCGGTTGGTTACTGGACAAGCGACCCATGGTATGTGGAGACCACCGTGACCTTGCTCTGGTCACAGTCCTTTTGCGTGGTCAAGGTATCCTCAGAGTCGGATAGGGCCT
>JBBMOY011428088.1:0-14637 GCA_037951405.1 Platydemus manokwari | reverse complement strand
TCATTGATCTCTCTCCACAATTAACAAAAAAAACGATGAGAGTATATAATGAAAATATATAATGAAAATAGATAATATTTTTACTGATTTTAAGTAATGTAAGATTTGTTTAAATTATATTATTATATTTAAAGAGATATTAATCTTCTACCATAGAAACTTCAATATAATTAAAAATATAAATGCATCGTGAACACCAATTTTTAAATTTTTGTTTCTAAAATCATTAGTGCAATGCTTCACAATATTTATAGCTTGATTGTGTATTGACAAAAACATTAATAGATAATTAAATCTTACTAAAATTGTTGAATAATCCCAAATACGATAAAAAATATTTGATAATTATTATTACTGTTAATTATATATTTCATAAAATAAAATATTCTTTGTGATTAGATTGGGAACAAGAAATTCTAAAACAATCGCACGGTTGAGTTAATAAGAATAATGTTTAAAATATGAATATGAAATCAGGATATTGATTTATCTAAAATTAATTTTATCATTTTTGAAATCAAGCATGGCATAATATTGGAATAAAATTTTCATAAATTCCATCTCAAATCCAAAATTTTCCATCGCTAGTCCGATTTACAATCAACCGATTGAAAATGCAGTCGATCATGCAGTCCACGAAAATCCAACCACCCAATGCCAAATCTGTTCAACAAAGCACACGAAAATCGCCTCGACATTTTAATGAATCAAACGAATCCATTCGACAAAGTGAAAAATATTTGTTTGCCAAATCTTTTTAAACCGATTTGAATTTCCGTGTCCTGTTCCAGATCTTTCACAGACACAATGTTCTCCAATAAACAAACCAAACTATTTGGTAAGTCAATCAAATATAAATATTCATAATAAACGCTTTTGTCTGTGAATCTTTGATCGTCTATTGTTTGAATCTATATTTCCAAATGATCCATCAATTAAGGTGGTTAAATTTAATTTCTTATTAAATCTAATGATTTTTTGATCATTATACATTTGTATATGTGCAGTTATGATTATGATTATGATTATGATTATTTTCTTAATGACTCCAATGAGATCTTGAACCACTAGAAATGAATAATTGAAAAAAATTAATTACAATGAAAAATCGTCGACTTTTATTAAGTACAAAGAGTGATCATTGATTTCGTCTGTTTTCACTGCTTTGTGTGAATAATGTTGAAAAATTCAACGACTACTCATGAGGAAAAGAGCTTTTAGAAAATCAGATAATTGCTTCGTTAATTTACAAATATTTCAACACATGTTTGACAAAATGCGAAGAATAATTATAATTAATAAAAATAGAAAATAAATCAAATCATAGAAAAAAAATAATTATAATTACAGTGCGGTATTTTAATTTTTGAAAATAATTCTTCATCAAAATTCTCATCAACGAGATTGTGAGCGAAAATGAAATAAACCAATATTGAAATGTAAAATCAAATAATTTGAAACTGAGTTTTAAATTAAGAAAACGTGAAACAATTGAATGAATATTATTAAAATTAATTCTTTGTGGAATAACCAAATATTATAATCGATTATTAATCAATGAAAATTTTAATTTAAAAAACTAATAAATGAATAGAATCGAATACCATACTGAATAATAATCGCAGATAAAATACAACATATTAAAATACAACAATTATAAACGATAAATTAAGAGAACTATAAAAACAAATCTTACTTCGGTGGATTTTTTAGTTCAAATTTGATGAACCTTAAATCATTTATAGTAGCCAATCGCAATTTGATTCGCTAAAATAATTCCATCAATATCTTTTCATAATGAAAATGAAAATAGATATATCAGTAATAAATAATTATATTTCTAATAATTATCTGAAATAATCGAACTGGCCAACATATGTTTTTTTGCCGTGTGGCAAACGACTTTGAATTGAATTCGTTCTGATTTGGTAAATTATTAAACCATTTTTTGAAGTTTCAGAAAAATTTTTTCCATCAATTTCTTATCGATATATTATAATTTTCGATTTCAAATCAAAATTATTAGTAAATTTTATGAGGAGAAACACAAATCACAGTTTGTAATAAAAGTTCCACTTTGTTGTTGTTATTGGTGGTGGATAATTCACGATGCCAAAATTGTATTTATAATCCGACAACATTTGGTTTCCTTTCCATGAATTATGGATTCAAGATTTCCTGCGAAATAATCAAAACATTACAATAATTAATTGATATCAACATTTTTGTAGTATTTTGCTCAATTTATAGGTTTTCATTGATTTTCGATTGATTATCTTAAATAATAACGAAGTATTTTACGTGAAATTGTTTAAATCAAATTTCTATTCGGATTATTTTTAATTTATAGGTATCAAAAATTTTAAAAGTTTACATTACTGCTACACCTTGGAAACTGGAATAGAACCACTAGGTGGAATGTTGGATAGATATTTAATAAAATATGGGCCAGATGAAATATAGAGATATCTAATGTTTAGATTATTAATCATAGATAATTGTCACAAAGAACAATTCTGCCTCTAAATTTTTATTATGTTGAGTGAAATCAGAGTTGAATGAGCAGAGCTAATTAATAAGTGAATAAATACTATAATAACAACGAGTTATTATAAATTATTAAAATTCTTTTGGGTTCACCATGTTGCCTATTAACTCAACCGATGAGTTCATTTGAAATTTTGAAAGGATACTTTGGTAAATTGAATGTCTTACTTTAAATCACTAGACTCGAAGTTTAGTTCAGATATGTCGTGTCACAAAATTATTACAAAAGCAGAAACATTTTAAACAATTCTTGACATGAATTAGAGAATAATTGATTTTGATAGCTTTCAATTACTTAATATAGATTTTTTCATGTTGTACAAATAAAGAATAATTATCACACTTTTCTTTGAATTCTTCAAATTAGCTCACTTGATGTTATTAATTATCAAATCTACTTCGAATACTTTTTAAACTACTAATTTTTTAAAGTTCGTACTAAACTTTAAACCTGAATATCGGTTCTTTGAGTCAGCTTTTTAGAGCTCTTTTCCTGAATGAATTGGTGCTATGTTTGATGCGTTGAATCATTTGTAAAAATACTCTCTGATTAAATTCAATCGACTGACTATTTTGATCAATGGCTGAATTTACTGTACACGATAATGGATAGCAATTTATTTGTCAATGTCATTGCGCAATAGTATGTTACGGATTATTTCTTATATTATTTTATGAATATTTTTATTATACTGGAAATTTTAATGGGTTCTCAAACATTATTACTTTGATAATTAAATATTTCTTCATGATGATTATTATTAATACCCAATATACTATTTTATTAATAATTTTTAATAAAGTGACTTTACTAATGCTTTCCAGGAATTGTGATATTATAAAAAATAAATATTTTTCAAATTCAAGATAAAAGGAATATAATAAAAATTAATACACATGGCAAATGTTAATATAGCGTATCGTCATGCAGAATAATAACATTGATACACATGTCATAAAAATCGGTATATGATGCCATGTAAAAAATTTGTTCGATTTTGTTATTTTTACAAAATTGCAACATGTTTAATTTGATAGTGGCCAACTATGACCAGTTTAGTTAATTATTTTTTAATTATTATTGGATAAATTTAATTTTTATAATTTTCAAAATTTTATTTTTATTAGGCTTCTGTTTGTGGCAAGGTTAATAAAAATAATATTTATTTTTGGTTTAAATTTAAGTCAAGTTAACTTATATTTTTTAAATATTGCTTAATTTATTATTATTTCACCTTCAGACGAAATCTGCTTCTTTTTCCAACTTGATTGCAATGTTGATTTAAATACGCAACATATGTATAATATTATTTTGGAAATACCCAGAGTAAATTCAAGCCAGTATTGAAAGTCAGGACAACAGCAATTCTATGTCGTCTCAAAATCACTGTTTACATTTTTAGGAATTCTTTGATACTTCTTTGACACTTTAGATTACGAATACTAATTGTTCCAGCTCCGATACAATCGACTATAGTAATAGTATGTTTTTATTTATTTAGTCAAGTTGTTTCTAGTTTTAGTCTCAAATTGAGTTCAGGTTCAACCTTTAAATACCTGTTTGTATTTTATTTTACATTTATATTGTTTAATGGATCATGAGTGAGGTGAATTTATGTTCATTATAAGTTCATGACGATCTCCAAATAAACACATCTACAGTGACACTTAGTGATATATTGATAATGGTTTCTAATCTCCACAACATAATTTTGGGAATAAATTTAAAGTTGTTATGTGCCTAAGTTTTCTGCTTCGGCTCTCATGTTCTCTAAGTGTTTGTATCTTCATTGAGATAAGTTTGTTGAGTTTTCTATCAAATAATTAAACTTTAAGAAATTATACAAATAAGTTCGTTGATCACAAAATCAAATAGCTCACATTCACTCCAAAATCTGCTGTCAAATTCAAATCTCATCCTTTTATTCAAATCACAAAATAATATTTGCAGATTTTAATTCACACCAATTACTTTTAAAAATTAAAAAAGGAAAGATCAAGAGTTATTTTCCTTTCAATACTTCAGTCAATTTCATGAATGTAAGGTGCTACTATTTTATAAATCCTGCACTGGAAAGTCAAGACACCGAATTATTTATTCAAGAACACTTTAATTTAAACAAAATAATATCTTTTGATATTGATTTATTAAAATTAAATTTTCAAATTCTCATAGAGTAGATTTTAACCATAGATATGAATTTTAATATCAAATTTTTAATGAAGTAACATCCATATTGATTGATTTATGATTCGATCTAGGAAATTTTTCAATACATTCTTGATCACTTTATCATTCAAAATTCTCAATTTTTCACTGGCATATATTCCAATAAATTTTTACAGCGATTTTCGTCCATGGTTATTCTCAATGAACGTCTATTTTATATAAAAGTAATTGAAATTAACATGCATAATAATTTCGTTTCTTTTCTGAAAAAAACTTAGTTATTGCATTAAATTGTTTTACTAAACTGTACATTAATTTCGTTATGATATTTTATAAAACTTATTCCATTCAAAAAATTTCATATTTCGTTAAATTAATTGATTCAGTCCCGTAGACACTCATCGTTATTGAAACTTACATTAGCTGGATTACAGATCCACATTGTGGAGAAAATTTTATACCATTCGTAAAGAAGCTATTTAATCAAATATATTTTGTCTGCAAATATTTAGAGCCTTTTTGTCATTTGAAAAGATAGTCGTTTAAATTATCTGTTTTCTAAAAATAGTTCTTTGAGAGAATTTCAGCCAAAACTAAGTGAATCACTTTAATTGTTTAATTTCTGATTTATGTTCGTTCCCATATGATTCTTTAATATTGATAAATTCTGACTGTTGTAATAGATTTTATTGCTTACTCTTTGTTTATTTTGATATTTTAATCGATATTATTTGAATATCGTTGTTAAACATATTGCTGATCATTGTCAGATCAGTTGAAGCATTAATCGAATTCAGCAATCACCACCAGGCACTGTATGGTAAATTTTCAAATGATTAAGAACATTGTTTTCTGGCAATTTTTATGTTCTTCAATTGTGAGCTCAGTTAAGGAAGCCTTTGAATATAAATGATATGGCGATTACAATCAACAAATGCAGTTATGAAAAATACCCATTAATTAATGTCGTTGAAAAGGTCCTGGATTCGAATCCAGGAATGAGAGAATTATTTATTGATAGATTCAATGTCGTATTCAATGTTGATGAGTAGACAGTCTGTTAATGGTATAAATATTGGAATCGAATCAGCAAACCCTCAAAAACTTTTGTAAAAAGTAATAAAAATGAAAATTATTCATTCTTATTTCTTTTAAATTATTCATCACCAAGAAAAGTTGAAAAAAATCATAAATTTAAGAAATAACTGTGAGAATTTATAATTGATTTTAATGTCTAATTATTTAATTTAAATTTTAATATATAAAATTATATCGATTAGTTTATATAATTAAATTTAAATACATGATTTAATGTCGTGACTTTTCAGTGTGTTATCATTGCGTGAATTATAAAATAGTAGCAGATTACATGGCAACCACGCATCTGAATTCGATTCTAAGAAGATCATTGGCTGAAAATTATGGAAGAGAAGGAAGAAGATATTGAGAATATATAGATAACATATAAAAATGATATAAAGAAGATATAAAGACGATGTAAAGAAGATAGAATAATTTGAGTCTTTATTTAGAAAAATATGTAGAGTATTCGAAACAAAGTCAATTAGGAATACAAAAGATCAAATATTTTAAAAGAAAGGGGGATGGGAGAATTTATAATTGATTTAAATTTGTTAAGATTTGTTTAAAATTTTACATAAAATTATATTGATTTGCTTATATAACTGTATTTAAATATATAATTTTAAGTCGTGAATCTTTTGTTCGTTCTCAATGATTGCTTTATAAAATAGTAGCGGCTTGCAGTAACAATACGAGTTTTATAAATTTTTATAAAAGAAGTGCTTCAAAAATCTTAATACCAGTGTATAATATAGTTTTATATGAATGTAATCGACAATGTTTCATTCTTAAACAAACCAATGAATTCAGAATTTTTTATTGAGATGATTGTCTAAACAGAAACTATGCTAATTATTTTAATATTGAAAATTATTTTATATCAAGCTTGATTTCTTTCTTGTTTCACAGATTGTCTTTGTTTGTACATCAATGAATTTGACAGCGTTAAGTTTCAATTTTCTGTCTCATCAACAGAATTAGGTCAACAGTGAAAAATTACTTGACTGATAATTATCGATTCTCAAGATTTGTGAATCTCAATTATTGATTTTGATAATCACCGGTAATTGACTTCGGTGTTACACAGATTATTCGAGATATTGCACCAAATATAAAAGGATACACTATAAATTCGTGAGTTAAATTTTATTTGAAGAATTCAAAGTGTTTACCATTGTTTGATTATTTTCATTGATCAGAATTTTATAATAAATTGAAGGTTGTTTTTTGAATATATTTATCTTTATCACTAATAATAATAAATATTTATTTACAAACCAAGAAATAAAAAGGCTTGTATGTGGCATAAGTGATCTATGTTTTTTCAGTTGAAATCTTATTAAAATTGTTTGATATCAATTACGTTAAAACACCTTTTTTCAAAGATTAACTTTCATTGAAATTTGATGAATGAAAAAAACATATATAGAATAATAGATTTTTGAATGAAAAAATATTTTTTCTGGGATATTTTTGAAAAAAGTCAAGAATTATAATAGTCAATATATCACATGAACAAATACAATCGCTGGGTTCTTTTTCATACGACTCTTCAAATGTAAAAGAGAAAAGAAATGTACACGGATTTACAGTCCTCCTAAGACACACTTTATATTAAATCCGGTCATACTGTAAACCGAGAATCAACTATGACATACATGACAATCATGTATATAACAATTCATATCTTCTACACTTAAATATTTTGTCGAAGAGGCAAACCAATCAAAGCTTATTCTATGTCGATCAGTTAAATCTCAAATCAAACATTTGTTATGCCAATTTCTGGTATCTAAAATCGTTTTATATTGTTTATTTATTATTTTATAACATCGCTG
This sequence comes from Platydemus manokwari, assembly GCA_037951405.1. Lineage (NCBI taxonomy): Eukaryota > Metazoa > Platyhelminthes > Tricladida > Geoplanidae > Platydemus > Platydemus manokwari. The sequence continues at coordinate 6,999 of JBBMOY011428088.1, read as the reverse complement.
CTTTTAATTTATGTATTGATTATTTCTGTGAACGAAATTGATTTTAATTAACAAAAATAATCTTCGCAATAAATATGGAAAGTATTTAAAAATTTTTGATATTTCAAAATTTATAATTATCAAAGTTAATAAAAATAAATTCGATGATTTTAAAAATCATTTAGAATTGGAGCTGAATTTAGTGGCAATGCAATAATTATTTGGGTTTAGATTTATTTCGAATAATATATTTATGCATTGTTTGCTTATTAGTATAAGCGATATATAAAGTAGATATCCGACACGGATACGAGATACTGTTGAAGCTTTTATAGAGCCGAATTTTGGTGTTTTAAAAAACGTTCTCCTCCCCCATCTACTCCAGACAGGAGTTACTGAAGAGATCTATTAAAATCAATCAAAAATCATAGATTGTTTTAAAAATGGATTGTATAGGATAAGGTTAATAGACCCGAAGACAAGACGAATTGACTTCTTGTCTAGAGGCTTACAAACAATCAAAAAATGTTCTGCAGTATTTCGGACATATTTTGACAATGATATTATTAATCAATTTTTCTTGGACATAATTGTTAAACATTTGGTTATACGACACCCATATATAAATATTTATGTCGATTAAGTCAAACAATATTGATTATATTTTAGTTGAGAAATTTTTTTATTGTAAAATCTCATTTAAAAAATTCCAACAAATTTATAATGTTTGATATCTTATTGATTATTTAATGATCCACTAAAACGTTATAAACGAAGAAATTTGACGAGTATACTGAAGTGCTTGGTTAAGGCATCGATTAACAGTAAGTGTATGAAAATATTTTCACAATAACCATGAAATAGATTATAGCATGTCCCTGTAATGAAGAACAATGTGAAATAAATATAAAATCAATTTTGCGGAGATTCTTAAGAATTAAAAACAAACCACCTATTGTTCAAATTCAAGAATATTCGTGAAACGTCAATCATTATTAAATGTGCTTTGTTTCATTCAATCAAATTAAATATGCAAATAACGACCTTGTAGTTTTTAATTCAATGCATTTTAAAAGCCAAAAATATATAATTGTAATACATGTCGATAATCGATAGCTACGAGATAACTGATCAATCGCTCTTCAATATATATGTATTGATGGGTTGAAAATTTGTTTAAATAATTTGTTTATTGGAAATATATTCTAATAGATTTCGTAAGGATTGATTTACATAATTCGAATAATTTTAATGATATATCTACCTCTAAAATGAAGAAAATCAAAAATGAACTAACATTTTATAGATATTAACATTCAATTGAGAAATATTAAGATCATACCAAGCTCGAGGTCCGAAAAATTGAAATATTTCTTCTCAATTGAATTCCTGAATTGATATTTTAATCAATGTTACATATACATTTTTGAAGATAATTTTCAATAGCATATTATAACTCATTGCTTGTATTGACTTAAGCCCAGAATTGAATAGATTCTCTACAACTTCATAATTATTTGATTTTCAGCTTAAAATACCAAGCCCGTATAAAATTCAAAAACAAAAACATTTGATAATATCATTCATATTTTTCCAACCGAAAATTTTCTGTCAACCAATTGAAGATTCATTTTTGATCATTAAAATAGTATCTAAACTACCTTAACGAACATAATTGTGGCATATTAAGTAATTGTATTGAAGGCCACATTAAATCCTTATTTGATGACAATCAATATTTAAGTGTGCTGATTAAATTCTTAAAGGTGTATGCCGGATAAATTAAAGTACAAAAATAATAAACCGAATGACCGAATGAAAATAATTTTAAAAAATGGCGATGATAATAATGAATATAGTTATTTATCTTATTATTATGGATTATAAATATATTATTATTTATATTATTATACTAATATAAATAGAAAGAGAAAAAAGAACAAAATTTAAATAACCAACAACAAATTGATATTATCAAATAAATTTCCAAGTCCAAATAACTGAAAACATTATCAAACATATTTCACCTCACTCTGATTTTGATATTTTCATTTTTATCGTTGTTTAATAAATAATCGACTTTTTTTGAATCATGATCAGAATCTGAAGAATCTTCATTATCCGATTGTGACACACGACGATATTCAAATGCTGATTTCTCTAAAATTGGCTTTGATAAAATACACAATGTCAATAAACATGTAAATTTCATCATCATCAGACATCCTTGGATAAAGAAAAATCCATTGTATTCATATTTCGATGCAATGACAGCACTCAGCGTTGGTGATAAAAGCATTCCAATACCCATACCGCCTAAGGAAAATGGATATGCCAAATGACCAGGCAGTTGAGTCATTTCCTCTCCAGCTGGAAATAGAAACGTAACACTAGGTCCGATAAAAAATCCAGAACTAAATGCTAATATATTGGATAGAAATTTTGATGATTTTACAAATTCCCAAACTATTAGACTTGCGCCCATGAAGCCAGTACATGTGACTAAAATATATTTCAATCTATTCTTGAAGAAATCCTTAGTCATTGCTGTGATAATCGCTCCTATAAGATAAGTACTGGCTTCACCAGCTGCGAATAAAACAGTTAATGACGTACTATCAGTCAGTGTTTTTTCTGATCTTCGTAAATAATCGGCTAGATTTAGAAGCATTCCATAAATAACAATTGTCGTGAATATACGATCAAGTGTCCAAAGTATTAATAATGGCACGTGTCTTCTTGTTATATGTTCTCGCCAATCCAAAGAAAATCCACTGTCTTTGTGTTTCTTAGCTTTTACTTTTTTTCGTTTGAAAGTGAATGATCCGGAACAATTAATGAAAAAATACAAAACACCTAATATTACAAATGCTTCTCTCCAACCATAAACTTCAATAAGATATGCATAAAACTGAACAAAAACAATCGATGCTATTGAACCTCCAGATACCAATGTCGTTGCCAACAAATGATATTTATGATTTTTATCAAAATGTTCATTGACTACCAATCCAACAGTGCTGAGAATTAAGCTCGACCCAATACCGTGTAACACAGTATGAGTAAGAAAAAGCCAGTGAGCACTATTAACAATTGCACTAGTTAAACAAGCAAGGAGTACAAAGCAAGAACCAATGAATTGAAACATTTTATATCTTCGATCATAATTTAGAATAATAGTTGTGGATAAAGATGTTGTTAAATATCCCAAAGCTGCATACGAATCTCCTATCCAATTTAATTCTGCTAAACTAACATTTTTAAAATCTCCATGATGAAATTCGGCAACAAAAGCTCCAAATGCTCGACGCTTACCACCGAGAAAGATGACATTCAATGCAGCAAAACAAAGAATTACCCATGGTAATAAATTTCGTTTTGAATCAGTTACGACTCGATTGATGTCTGACATTTTTCTAAAAGAGAACCAAAGAAAATGAACGAATACCATAAAAAAATTTCATTGAGCTCTTTATACAGTAATAAAATAAATTTCTATATATGCAGGTCTTTGTGTGCGATATTGATTTTTTCAAACGACAACATGTATTTACACCTGCCTATGTTTGAGAGAATACTTAATACATTTAAATGTAGTAAATTATTTTGGCTTCTGCCATATTCTATGGTGCGTTTAGCTGAATTGGATTTTAAATGTAATGACCAACAAAATATGATTCAATGCCGTTTTTAATAATTTAGTTGTTCCAAAAATTATAATTTACGATAATAATTATGAAGATTTTATGATTTTTATAAATATTTTTTAATCATTTTTGAATAGAACCAATTACTAAAATAACCGTCAAAAATTTGATAGAAAATTTTGGTCAAATAATTTTTGAGTGGAATTTCAAAAAATCGCTTTCAATAACTATTTAATGAATTTGGCAATAACTAGCAATAATGGTATAACTAAACAATTATTATATTTATAAAATATAAAGCAAATAAATATATGGAATTCAATAAAAATAATACAATTTTTTATGAAATTTAATTCCACATCCAGATAATATTAAAACAAATTGCTTTCCTACATTTCACCTTTCTTATATTTCATTAAATTATTAACGAAACCATCAATGCATTGCATTCATTTGAAAATTTCTCTACCTATTCATGCTCTGACATCGACAATAGATGATTTTTCTCCACAATTGACTTTTCTGAAATCCTCCTGGACAAAATACACAATGTAAATAAACATGTAAATTTCATCATCATCAGACATCCTTGGATAAAGAAAAATCCATTGTATTCATATTTCGATGCAATGACAGCACTCAGCGTTGGTGATAAAAGCATTCCAATACCCATACCGCCTAAGGAAAATGGATATGCCAAATGACCAGGCAGTTGAGTCATTTCCTCTCCAGCTGGAAATAGAAACGTAACACTAGGTCCGATAAAAAATCCAGAACTAAATGCTAATATATTGGATAGAAATTTTGATGATTTTACAAATTCCCAAACTATTAGACTTGCGCCCATGAAGCCAGTACATGTGACTAAAATATATTTCAATCTATTCTTGAAGAAATCCTTAGTCATTGCTGTGATAATCGCTCCTATAAGATAAGTACTGGCTTCACCAGCTGCGAATAAAACAGTTAATGACGTACTATCAGTCAGTGTTTTTTCTGATCTTCGTAAATAATCGGCTAGATTTAGAAGCATTCCATAAATAACAATTGTCGTGAATATACGATCAAGTGTCCAAAGTATTAATAATGGCACGTGTCTTCTTGTTATATGTTCTCGCCAATCCAAAGAAAATCCACTGTCTTTGTGTTTCTTAGCTTTTACTTTTTTTCGTTTGAAAGTGAATGATCCGGAACAATTAATGAAAAAATACAAAACACCTAATATTACAAATGCTTCTCTCCAACCATAAACTTCAATAAGATATGCATAAAACTGAACAAAAACAATCGATGCTATTGAACCTCCAGATACCAATGTCGTTGCCAACAAATGATATTTATGATTTTTATCAAAATGTTCATTGACTACCAATCCAACAGTGCTGAGAATTAAGCTCGACCCAATACCGTGTAACACAGTATGAGTAAGAAAAAGCCAGTGAGCACTATTAACAATTGCACTAGTTAAACAAGCAAGGAGTACAAAGCAAGAACCAATGAATTGAAACATTTTATATCTTCGATCATAATTTAGAATAATAGTTGTGGATAAAGATGTTGTTAAATATCCCAAAGCTGCATACGAATCTCCTATCCAATTTAATTCTGCTAAACTGACATTTTTAAAATCTCCATGATGAAATTCGGCAACAAAAATTCCAAATGCTCGCCGCTTACCACCGAGAAAGATGACATTCAATGCAGCAAATAAAAGAATTACCCATGGTAATAAATTTCGTTTTGAATCGGTTGCTGATCGATTAGCTACTGACATTTTTCAAAATTAAAAAGTAAAAAACCAGATTTATTTTATGAAATATATATTATAATTTTTAAAAAAATATTTTTATTACTGCATTTCGTGTGCATTATTATTGATTTTTCAAAAATAAATGTGATTTTGCACCTGGTTGTTTTAGAGTTTACAAAAATAAATGTAAGTGTAATAAATTTAAATAAATTTATTATTTTTATTTCTTGACGATTTTAGAGCAACTCATGACCTCAACTTATAATTTAAACATTTCCTACTAGTTCTAAAAATATAAACATGTTTTGAAATTGAATCAATGTCAATAATATCATAAATAATAAAAGCAAATAAATAATAATAATAATAATACAATTATAATTATCTAATTAATATTAATCTGTTATTTTAAACGAAAATAAATTTTATTGAAATTTATTTACATTTTGTTTATATGAATTGAAAACAAACACTGACAAGTAGGCCAACAGTAACACTCAATTCAATGTAAACAAAAATTTAAACGACAAAATTTCAAACAATAATCGAATAATAGAAAAGTCAATAAAATCATAACATTATGTTACTCGTGGTTAAAGAAATCAATTAATAAAAAAAGTCACAGCCTATTTTTGTTCACAATTTATCAAACGTAAATAAACGCTTTACTCTACTGACTTCTGTCTTCGTGAACTTCCATGGACAGTTTTGAAAATATAACAAAAATTTCAACTTAAAGCATTCGTAAAACATTCTTATACTGACAGGACATGAAAAAATTCAAAACTTGGAAATCACCGCTGTGATTTTCGATAAATTGAATGAACTTAATTTGGAAAATAATTTTAGAATAAATAATTAATCCCGCATTTTAAATGAGTCAGAAAAATACTAACAATAAAAACAAAATCAACCCCACATTTTGGAAATAATAGTGAAGAATAAATTATAATAGAATTCCCATAACAACAATCCGATAACAATCTTAATTCCGTTGAGACAATAGAAGAAGCAGTAATACGATTTAAAGCATTAAAATCATTATCCATACAGTTCCAATTAACTTCATATAAGATTGTTGTCGGTTGAGGAGAAGAAAAATCAATTAACTGAGATTAAATTATTATCTGAAGGTCGAAAAGAACTCAGAAAGTTGTCGCAGGTTTACCACAAATTTGATCGACAAATAATTATAATAATTACAATAATAAAAATCAATGACCCAAAATATAACAAACTAATAAAAATTTAATTTAAAATGTATTTTTAAATACTTTTCGAATTCAAGCTCATCTTTGATAGCATACGCATTTACAAAATGAAAAAATATTAAACGAGTAAAATATAATTGGCTTTAATTTGAATTTATTTCTCGATTTTTGTTCTATGCTAAGCTGTAAAGAAGAAGTGTTGTGCTGTAGATTAGAAGTTCAGTAATTGGTGGTCATTGCATTAACGCCCAGGAAAGCATCTATGGTCGTTTTTTCACACCATACGGAACTTAATCCTATTTTTACTTGATGATCTTGAGCAGGGGTCTCCAAACTTTTTCAGCAAAGGGCCACATTACTGATTTTTTAAAATTTGGAGGGCCAAAACTATGATAGGTTTACAAAAAACTCA
>JBBMOY011426977.1:0-14646 GCA_037951405.1 Platydemus manokwari | reverse complement strand
ATTATTAATTACAATTATAAATATTATTATGACGAAATATTAGTACATACAAAATATTCTTTAATTATTTATATAATACTTAAGATATTTATCATTAAAATGATAATTAAAACCAACATAATTATAGATCTACTATCGTAATGAGAGTATTTCGTATGAAGATTCTAATAATATTTTTTGAGAAAGTTAAATATAGAACTCAAACCAATGTTATATTTGAATATAAATACATTTTATGATTATTGTTTCATTATTTTTTTAAGTTTTGTTTTTGTATAATTATCATTTATCATAAATTATTTAGGTTTTATATGTTGTTTCATTTTAGAATTGACTAGTCTATCTTTGAGTCATTCCACCAGTACGGAGTCGCTACAATATTTTATTCGTCTAACAAAATTATGAAATTCCTCCTGCATTCAAGTTAGCACTATTTGTGACAATTTTATTTTATTATTTTCTTTATTAAAGCTCCGCATCACCATTCATTTATTTATTATATTTCTATCCGTTAATTTATACACGATAACTCTTTTGTAATTTAAACCCATTTATTCATTTAAACAATGCTAATATCTCAGCAGTACTTCAACATTTAATAATTTTATTAATTTGTAAAAATTTATCGATGATATTTTGTAATGCATAAGTATCTGATATCACATTCTAGTTTATATAGAGAGATGTTCTTGTAAATTGTAAACAATTTTTAATACGTTAAATATTTATTATTTAAATCAACGCTGATATTGAAATTCATAGAAATAAATTACAAGTAATTTATAGTAAATGGCGAATGAATTTTCGATTAGGGTGACATTACAAGAGGTGATTTTAAGTGAATCATTACAATATTATTATAATATAATTTTTTTTATTTATCCAGTTTTATTGCCATGTAAATGTTAGCAACTATAACAGTACTGTAAGATTTGTTATAATATAAATTCAGATTATTACAAGTTCTCATTTATTAGCCAGTTTGCTTTTATGCAACAAAGTAATATAGATAAAAGTAAATCAATAATATGACTAATATGATTATAACATTTGATTATATATTGATTTTTATCATTTTTAATAACATTTATATACTTTCAACGCTTAATACTAGTTGTTTCAATATTTATTTTATAGAATTTATTTATAAACTATTTTATTAAAAAATCTGAAACTATAAGTGCAATATTAATAGTAATTATAATTATACCTGAATTATGATGGATACAAACTACCTGGTAAGTATAAATTTCTTCCTCATTTTCAACTTGGATCCTGTTCAAGTCTAAATTTCCAGATTAACAAACAAAATGTTAATGTTATGTAATTAGGTGCCGCTACTGCTTTTTATGGTCTTTGTTATCGATGGAATTAAACGAAGCCATTATGAAATTGTAGATGTTACTGATAGATTAAATAGGCATGAATGTGATGACTTATCCCATATGACTTTTTAAATATCTGTTTAGTAGCAGAATTTATGTTAAGTATATATAGTTTATATGATTATAAATGAAAATGCAAACCAAATCAATAAATTTAATTATTTTAATAATAATAAACAAATTTTAATAATAATAATAAACACAAATATCAAACATTCGATGCTGATTTAAAATAACCTAAAACTTATGTTATCAAGGCTTTTAGTTGAAAATATTATTGACAATTATAAAATTATCAATTCCAATCCAAAAATGTGCGACTTAAATTTTTATTTGTCTTAAATGAATTTATTTGAATTCGATGGGTTTAATTATATTGGGTTATTATATTATTAAATTGTTTTGACTTTTAACACACTTGTTTTATTACTGTGACGAATCTCTGTAGGTATGCCTTAATTTTTTATTTTATACCATTTTTTATTTTGTACATGTTTATTTTTGATTAATTCATAGTCATGTCATTTTTTGAATTGTTTTGTCATCTGGCTATATATTATTGTGTTGTACTATTATACTAGCACTGTCTAAAAATAAATAATAATCAATAATAAGTTCATAGAGCAATTTTTATTAATATAAATGTACTATTATTAATATAATTTGTTTAACCACGTTTTCCAGTAAAACATTATTTATTTTTATTATTTTTGCTTTTTGGATTTTAATTATTAAATCATTTTATATTTTAAAATCAAAATTATTTATTCAACCTTATCAATTTTTACCGATTTGAATCATCAATATAATCTGATTATCTTGATTCGAATTTAATCAATTTCCGAAATTTCATAGAACTTATTAGTCGTCTTTTGTTCAAATATTATCAATAACAATTTTTAAGTTTGTTTTATTTTGTGCAATGTGAAATTAAATGGAGTTTAAAAACTGGCCTTTGACACTTAAATACATATACGTGTAGGAAAGCAAGACATCTAAACAACCAATCAAAAATTGGAAAATCAATCCATTTAATTGAATAATGAGATACGTGGTTGACACACCAATCAAAAAGCATGTTTATAAACCAGTGTAAAGGAATACCAACCAAAATAAAATTTAAAATTCTATAAACGACTTATAATGGGAGAATAACTGATTTATATGCTATATATCTACTATTCATTCATTTTATTTGAATGTTGTGTTATTTTACACAAGTTTCTTAATTGCTTGCTATTAAAATTGATATAACGATCCTACTCAGTTATGTCGCGATACAATGTTTTAGAAGGCAATTCAGACACTGCACCTACAATTATATTTACCCAAATTACCAATATGATATTGTATCTTTACTTCTTTATAAATTGTTAATTTGATTTTACTTTTAGAGTTTGAGTTATTTTCTTTTGCTTTGAACATTTCTTTTTTACTATTTAACAAATTGTTAAAAATGACGCAATTGCTTTTAATTTTAAACAATTCTTTAGTTTATTTTCTGTGTTAATATTAACGATAATTTATCCAATAGTTTATGCGATTGCGAATGGTTTTTCGTTTTCCTTCCAATTACTTTGATTCCAAATATTTAGTGTAACGAAATTTGGTGTCAATTGTCATTGAATGCCAGTTTATATAATAGGGCTTAATTACAACTTATATTTTTGTTTTAATCGAATTTTTTATTGTTTACATATTTTATTCTTTTCATATTTATAAATTTAATTCATTATATTATTTTGAAAATTCCTTAATTAAATAAACAATTAGTCAATATTTTTTTAAACCTGAAAATAGAGATAGAAAAAGTGCATGACCGATTTTGTAATAAAAAAATTCTATGTAACTATTGATGGGATTATATGTTGCTAAATGTGGTAATTAAACTAAATATAATTGTTGAGTTCGATGTATCAAAAATAATATGTTTGAGGATTTTTAGTCTATTATAATTAGTATTGATGGAATCCTACTAGCCTATGCTAAATAGTGTGTGGTGCGACGTATAAAGATAATTCAACTAGTATAACTCGTTGAACGATCAGTAAGTTATAATTGATATGATTAAAATCAGAAAAATGGCCACTCTATCAATGATCTGACTCCAATCAGAATAATAGGTTGCGTATATAATTCGAATAATATAATAATGATAGAATAATAAAATAATGAGGTTATGATACTAATACTTTTATCAAATTTGTAATTTATCAAATGTGTAATACTAAAAATTTAACATAGATTAGTGTTGTGCCCTGAAGATGAGGAACAACCGCCGTAGGGAACTAGGTGCCAACCTACTTCGGATAATAAATTAAAGAAATTAATTTAGATTGCAAACCCTTTTGGCTTTACAAGTTAGTTTTTTAGCCTTGCAAAACGATGATTGATTTTAAATTAATAAAGTTTACCATTGGGATAAATGATCCTGAAAGAATTTGAACAATTAGATTTGATCGATAACTATTGAACGATGCTGTCCCGAAGCTCGTTGGGTGATGATTATCCAGAAGCTGTATGATAATTGAAAAATACCGTTTGGCGAAGGTTGTCCCTAGAAGAGTATAGCCGCGTATGAGCTAAGATGAATTTGAATATCGAATTTCCGTGACGAAATTATGCGCTGAAGTTTTGAGTGTCGAAATATTGTGCAAGAATTAATTTTGCGATTTCCCAATTTTGGGCTGGGTTTATATTCCCAGATTTTCTGTGGGAGTGATGATTAATTTTCTGTAATTTATTTTTCTCTCATAGTGATGTATTAATTTCCCATGGCGATTCAACGTTATTAATGCTTTCGCTTTAGCAATATGTAAATCACAATGGTGATGTGAATTAAAATTTTAAATTTCCTGAATTAATTTTAGGGGTTGATTATTCGTATTATTAATGTGGGATGGGATGTGGGTTGAATTTACCCAACAGAATGAAGTATCATCAGTTTTCTTTCCCAACGGGCTTCTGTAATTCAATGACTATATCCTTATGTTCATAATCATTGGTATTAATTCCACACCTTGGTTCAGATTCTGATCGAGGGTTATCTATGATACTTGTTGATATTTTTTCCGTATATTTGAAATCTCTTACAAAACACTGATGATTGAGCTTCCAACTCATAATTTCTGAATTCCAGGAGGATTTTTTGGTACATGTGTTTATCTATTGTATAAACCTTGGTCGTCATAACATTTTCGTTGCATTGCTAATTATTGTTTTAGGTAATAAAAGTTTCCTGGTTGTCTGTAAGTATGGAATTAGCATGCTTAAAATCTCTAACTACTTTTATTGGATCATGGTCTAGTAAAAACGTGAATTTCATTACTCTTAATTCGCCATATGTTTTATTTGAATAGTTGGGCCAGTATTTTAACTTTTGAAAGTGCTTAGTTGAATTTGTATTGTGTTCTTTGGACTGTTCCGAAAAATATAAGTGATAATAATATAGTGGTAAGTGCCGGGTCAATTCTTTCTATCATTCTATTTAGTTTTTTGAAAATTTTTATTTGCTGCCTGAATGCTTTTTTGATTAATCCCTTCCATCTTGATGGACGTACTGAATACGATTAACCTTGAATCAAGAGTAATATGTTATTAAGTTATGTTATTATTGAGAATGAATTGAGGGCCCATTTTATTCGATGTGATTTTCTTATGAAATTCTCCGGTAATTTTTGTTCACTTGAATATTCCTAAATTATTTTATGTTTCATTAACGAGTCAGTTTTATGATTCATTAATTTATGCACAATAATTTAAATTAATATTAATAACTTTGTATTACTGGGTGAAAAATAGAAATAGTAGAATAATTTTGTAAATCAATCAATATTCACAAAATAATTTACCGTGTATTATGCAAACTAAAAATAATTTTATAAGTGTTAACTGAATTTAATTTCAAAATTATTTTTTTTAATAACTTTTAGAGATTGAAAATCGATGAAATTGTAATTTGTTGAATTTAAATTGGTCATTGATCTTAATATGATTGAAGTTAGAAATTAAGGTTGTGTGGAATTATCTGAATGCGTCGGATTGATTCCCAACATGATGTACTTGCTTTGAAAAATTCATAAAATAGTTTCAAAAAGTATAGTTAATACTCAAAAAGTGTTTAAACACTTAATATTTATCATACTCCACTAATTTTATTTCTTTAAGCTTTCAAAAACTCGAAATTAGTTGACACAACAGTTACAAATGTCTTATTTGTTTCTATATGCTTTATTCAACTCAAGTCGTGATTACACATTTAATTTTCGTATACAGTAACGGTTTCTGAATAATCCAAAAGAACACGTTGTTGTGTATTGTACGATATAGGTTTCTTTATTTACAGGAATTTTAGAATAATGTAATTTTGCGAAAATTAATTTAACTTTAATTTCAAAAACTTCGTTAGATTTCTATTTCACCTTGATCTAATTATCCACTAAAAATCTGTTGAATAAACTTGTGACATTCACAGTTTTATCATTAGGGCACTATTCGTAATAATATTGAATTGACAACGATTTAAGAAGTTCAACCTGTTGAGTATTTTTTTTGTCAATATTTTGATAAATTTTCTAAAGGATATTTTTATACATTTATATTTTACAAAAATGATTATTTAAATAATTATTTATCGAAACCTTAAAATCCTTACATCCTTAAAAATTATAATCTTTAAAATCTTTGATTTTCTTCACAATTCTTGTTATTGAATTCTCTAATTATACTCTTGGTTTATATGTATCGAGTTACTTATCTATATTAATCTTTATTTTAATATAGATATACCTTTCCCATATTTCTCAAATCTGTATTCTTAATCTCATATCTTTTGTTTTCTCTCTCCTGCTTATTTTATAAATATGCTTAATTCCTTACTCCAGGCTATTCTCTCGGCGTCGGCATGAAACCTAAATTGGTTTCATTATTGTTGAAAGTATACTCTTTTATGTTTTCTTGGATTGATCTTCTCAGAATCGAATTCAAATGCGTGGTTGCTACTATTTCATTATGAAACACGAACTGTAAACTGTTTAACCTGATAAATACATTTTACAAAATTTATACAAATTATTTAAATTGTATTTTAATCATTTACGATGTTTTCAAATAATTATTTATTGAAAATTTAAAATCCTTAGATGGGCTATTCCTAAAAAATCAATCCAGTGAAATTTTCTGAAATTACTTTTAAATTTCCGTAAAAGACCTTCAATTCTTTAAATGAACTGTCATAAATAATTAATTTTGTATTTCCAAAATATTCTATAATATTTTGCAATAGCTTTAACTCTATTTTTTCTTATAATTTCCTAATAATTATAAAACATTTCATTATATTTATTAGGCCTGATACTTATAATTTGGTAGCCTCAATATTACAATATTACCTAACTATATAATTGATGATATTATGAAATAATTTCATTCATCTCAAACCAACAATTTATGATCATTGATTTGCTTCGTAATTAATTTAAGTAGTTTGTAACCGATAATCAATGATTCCAACAACAAGTTTGCGTGTAAATAGTTCGAGTTATAAATAAAATAAACGAACTAAATAATATTAACTGTAATACAAATTAAATGGTAGTAATGTAATAAATTTATAAACACAAAGCGCGGTGATCTGAAGATGCTAACAACAAGTGTAGTTAACTAAGAGATGCTCTACTTCGATATAAAAACTAAAGTAGATGATTTGAAACCAGAAAAATTCCTTTATATTTTTTTCAAATATTTAATAAACAAATCTATTTACGAAGTTTAATATAATTGATACAAGTATGTAATCAAATTTACTATGTTGCAAAATTTATCCACTTGTAATAATATATAATTGTGCGAAAATTAAAAATTGTGAAATTTAAAAGTTACTAAAAATTTTAACTTCAAATTTGTGCTTTTTAGTCTTTAAAATAATTTATATACTTATCCATTTATTTTTATTAAATTTGTATTATTTAACTGGATATAATTGGATCCCATAATGTTTGTGACGATCATACAAAGTTTAATTTGGCCTTCTGATACTAGTAATTCAATTAGTTTATATAACTCAGTTAAAAAATGAATAATAGGTTATTTAAGATAACGAGTTTTTGTCGAATAAATATATTGTTATTTACGAATTGGATTAGAATTCATTGGTTGGATGAGTTTTGAAAGAAGTCAAATGTTTTTTTGAGAACTTTGACGATGAAATTTTATTATTAACGTTAAATTTAAGTATTATTACAAATAAAGAATAAAAGTTACTCATTGGTGCGAGATCTTTTACGGGGAATTTTTAACTTGTAATTCCAAAATTATCTATGCGTCTTTAGGGTGTTTTACGCTTCCTTTTATACTTATTTTTGGTGTAACCAATGTTGTGCCTTTTTCTGATTGATTAGTTGTTTTTATTTCCTAATAAATTTCCACGACATTGCCGTAAGGTGCCATGGCAATCCAAAAATTGTCATGGTGTTCATTATTTTTTTGTTTTATTATTTATTTTTATTGTTCATGTTTATTATTATTTATTTTTGTGCTTGCGAGTATTGAAATCATATAGTTTATTATTATATCACTTTAATATAATAATTATTATTAATATGAAGAATTGTTATTATGCATATTTATTATTATTCTTGATTAATTTCAATTTCTAGCAAACCATATATTGATAATTTCTAAATATATTTTCCACTTGATTATCTAACAAATCATATGTTGGTTGCTGTATTTGTTTTCATTAACGATTATTAATTATCGTTTTATGTTTTTCTCTATGCTCATTAACTATTTGTTCATTTAATTTCACATAGTTAATTGTTATTTTACATTTTAAAGATATTGTCAATCATTGCACAATTTATTGCCAATAAACAGGGTATTTTTTTTTATTATCTAATCCTTTCAGGCCATTCTTTTTTGTTCTCACTACATAAGAGTCTTGGTTTATCTCCGTTTAATTTTCTTATGCTAAGGAATTTAAAGAGTCATGCTGATCTGGTTTGCATTAACAATAGACTCATCGATAATAAGGATGAATAAATTTGTCTCTGTAGCTAAAAATCGATAATGAATTAATAAATTCAAACAATGATCTGAGCATTGACAATTTTCTTGTACATTCTGACATTTAGAAGAAGGGTAGCTTAGACAGATGGCAAATAAGCAATCATAACAGCGTACTTTGGATGGTCAAGTAACCACCAATGGCCCATTTAACATTAGTCTGTAGAAGTTTGTTGCCCTTCGGACAAATGGTCGTCCTCGTCTATTTGAGAATCCGTTAACAGCAAGTGATCCGTGAGAACGGGTTTACCACTTTTTGAGGACCGATATCCTGAAATAATTTTGTATTAAAAGTATGCACTACAATTGCAGCTCTATGATCTAAAGACATTTTTGGTAACACAGTCTCCCAGTTATTGGTAGTTATAATCTTAGACATCATTGCAAGTGTCTCAGCATGACCATATTTATACTAACGGTCTATGGTCGTTCTAGATCAATCATTTGGATAATTTTAGTGGCATGCATACTCCTTAGACGATAATCATCAAATACGCAATCTGTTAATTTTTGATTTGATACTTTGGCTATATTTTGTGTACAACTAGCAAGTATAGGTATTTTAAGATGATGCAAAGCATCATTAGTTTTTCCTATTCCTGTGGGACCTTGGAAAATGTGTTTTGCCATCCCAAACATCTGCAATCTGATACAAGAATTGATCAAATAATTTTGTAGACGGTTCTCCATTGCATATTTCATGACTCCAAAGCATTGGACATGCTCGAATCCCTTGTCTGACAATTCCACTTGTCCATAAAAATATTGAGTGCTTTTTTAAAGAGATCTATAAATTTGTCTCATATCCTCAAAGTCATGATGCCGTACATGAAATACATAGTATCGAAATTTTCCTTGTTTAACTTCGTATCATTGGACGTTATGGTAGCCCCATGTGGTGATTACGATCAAAATTTTGACTTGTACGCTCTAGGGTGAACGGTAGGTGTTCAGATACTCGTTAGGTTGAGCATATTTTTTGCGGGAACCTCGGTTTAATGCCATAACATGCATTTTGTCATAATAACAGGGACAACATAGGACACACTACATTTTAGACAGATATTTTCAAAGCACAGTTTATCATAAGTACGTATGCCATGCCATAATAAATTACAATGAACACAGTTTAATTTATCGCGTACAGTATATTGAAATTTATGTTTGATACACCTAATTTGAAATATATCTTCGCGAATTCTTGTAATTCGGTGCTTATTGCATATCGGACTAACCTGAGGGATTCTGGTAGGATAGGAGTTTCAATGTTCCTTTCGCGAAGTACCCTAATTTGTTTTATTTTTATTGTAATTATTAATAAAATACCTTATTTTTTATTAAATAAGTGTTTATTAAAATAGTGAATTGTTATTTGTCTATCAATTGCTGCTTGTTCTTCGACTGACATTTTTGGTAATATTCTGTCGAAGTCGTTAATGTATATTATTAGTGGTTTATAAAGGTTTATAAGTTGTTCCCCTTTTGATGTTAATTGTTGCTTGGTATTTTTTGTCAAAAAATGATTTAATTTTACTGGAGCTATGTTATTGAAACATACATCGTCTAATATTGCGCGTCCGTGATATTTGGATCATCTGAAAATCGTCTAAAATTTTATGTGGATGTTATTAGTACTGGTTTGTCGAAGTAGGCTAAAGCAAATGTTGTTTTGTGTATTCCTTAAATTACACTATCAATCGTTTATTATCAATACTATTAAAAGCAATTTATCAAGGATCAGTTTATAGTTATAGCACGAATTGGATACTGAATTGTTCTCCTTGTACATTCTGGTTGAATAGGGCTAAGTCTATAATCAAGTTAAATGGCAAGGTTATGTGTATTAGTTGTGTTTGCATTATATTATTTCATATGTTATATTATGGGACTGTTGTGTTGATATTTGGTGTTATGTTGTGGGAACGCTGTTATGTGGGGGAGTGCACCCAACAAAGGTATAAATAAATATTAATAGTCTAAATATGTTATTTTAATAATTAAAATCTAAATTTACTTATAATTAATAAATTCCATAAATAAATGTGGTCTATTTTTATCAAAATATAATATTTGACCTCCAATGTTGTAAAATTGATTAGCTTATTACACATTTGGTGCAAGTAAATTGGTATAAATATTGAGATAATCTGATTAAGATTGCATTAGTAGAATTTCGTGATTAGGCGAGATAGACTGATTACCATGTTCAACAAGAAGAAAATGGAAGAATAATTGATTTACCACGAGGAAAATCAGTAGTAATTACGATGAAAATACTACCACAATTTTACTAATTTTGACGGATCGAAGAATTCATCAAGCATTCCAAACTCTGGATAATAATCAGAGCCGGAGAAGATGTAAGACACTTTTTCTATAACATATTAAATGTGGAATTGTTTACACACTCTAGGAGCTGTAACCGAGTAAAGTTTCGTAAGAGTATTTACTATAATATTTTATTGGCCAATAACCAGAATTTGTTCGCGCGGAAAATGGTTCTTGATAATTGAACTTCCATAACATCTTGGCCTATGCGTAATCAAATTTACCATGCTTGTTTACTTATTTGTAGTCAGACAACTAACGAATAGTTGCTTTCTACATTAGCTAGACTCAACAAGTACTTATTTTAAACGTACTTTGCTTTTTTGTTTATTTATTGCTTAGTAAAACGTGTTTATTTTTTATTTCTCATTTTTGTAGGTGGTCGTGGTATCCTGATTTTCATGGTTATTTTAACATTTGTTTTAGCTTCTTTATTTTTATATTAGCAACTCTTTTTAAGTCTAAGAAGTCAGTACATATGTCCTAATTGTATTTTCCATTACATATTCATGGCTGTTCATTATATAATGTTTTCCACTGTTATCTAATTATCTGAACTATTTCAATTGTTCATTTATATCTAATATATTCTGTTTTATATTGTCAGATTTCAAAGAGCGCATTTATAGTTTATCGGTTTGAGTACTTTGTATCGTATGATTAATTTAATTTGTCTTATATAGTTTCAGTTAAAACAAAATAAATAATACTCGTACTCTACCATTTTTCATTTGCTATTATTCATTTCATTTTATATTTTAAACATATTGTTTATTCATTCACTTTGGAGCTTTATTTTAATATTTCATCTAAATTTATCTTCATTGTTTTTAAATACTTCATATATATAACTAGCTATTTAATTGATATAATTCCAGTTCATTTTTGCGTTATTTCTTTCTAGTCGAGCTTTCTGCAAAAAATTCCTTTCCAAATCCTTTGGTTATTTGTATTGTTTCTTGGTTTTTATTTTTTTTTTAATTTTCTTTTGGTCTGACTAATATATTTGATATGATATTATTTAGTTTAGAATTGAGATCCTTATATTAATTTTTTATTAATTTTTTCTTTCTTGAATCTTTCCGGAGCGATTTACAATTCCTCGAGATGGTACTTCAAATTCTTTTCTATATCATTTTATATTTTGTTGTGTTTGATACCAGTTAAATCGGACATTGTTTGACTTGTGAATCAATTGCATGTCGATTATTTGAGTTGATAAATTTTATTTATGCTTCTAGAACCTAAGGCATGGATGAATTAATTCCATTAATATCTTACTATTATCACCGTCTTAGCATAACTTGTTACTGTAGATATAAATATAATCAATAAAACAATAAGTATACAATATTTATTCGCTATTCACAACAAATATAAATATCAAATGTGCAGTGTCATAAAGTTTTGTGTGACGACTGTAGTATCTTGAAAAATTTAAAAACCATTATTGGGTACTAATACAGCCCAACTCTAGAAAAAAGGTCATAGGAGAAGTGATTTTAGAAAGTTGTCAAATGTTCAGTTCGAACTTTGATGAAAATAATAAATTTATAATATTTCTCAATGTTATTTCAAAATTAAATGAAAGATAATTACTTAAAATATTTGGATGAATGCTGAAGGCCGTCTTAGAGAATGGATTAATATCCATGCATTGATTTTTCTTTTGCTAACTTTTGCGATTTTGTAATATTAGTTGTTATTGCTTATATTTTTGTTCATAATATATATTAGTTAGTCATAATTTGTCATTCTCTATATTAAATATTGAATTCACTTTAATATTTTTACAATATTAACTTATGTTTCTATGCATTAACGAAATGAAATTCATTTACATTTCTGCGTTTATAAATTGAATACATTATGGATTTATGTTTAAATTTTGTTCGATTTTTATGCATGACATTCTTAACATTTCTACTTTGATGAAACAATGTTTCAACAACAATGTTATATAATTAATAGAGCTACTATAATTGATTTTGTTTTGCGCATTTCCTTATATTGTAATGATATATTGATTTATTTTATAATAATATAATGGTTTGTTTTTAAATGATATCTTGAGTTCATATTTCTATCTTTACATGATTGGATGTTTGATTATTTCTCACATTGTTCTGTGTATCGTCATAGTAACCTGTATTTTGCCGTGGTAACCTAGGCTCTGCTATAGTGATATTGTTATTTAATAGAAATTGCTTGAAAATAATTTTATTTATTAAATATGTGAGCGAGTTGGTGGTTGATTTTAAATATTTTGGTTCGCAGGGGCTTCAGTAACCGGTATGAAGACCAAATTACTGGGAAAATTATTTGCTGAAGACTAAAGGTCTGTTACTCAGAGGAACTGTCGTTGCTCTGAGTCTGAAAAAAACGAAATCGTGAATGTCGAATGAAACCGAGTTGCTAAATAGTTATGGTTTAGATAATACAATTATTAAATATTTTATTGGGTGGTCGATTTATTTTAAATGTTGCTGGTTCTTAGGGGCTTCAGTAACCGGTATGAGAACCAAATTACAGGTAAAATCATGAATTTAAACTGAAGATCTGTGCGCAAAAGAAATGATGTTGCTCTGAGCCTGAAACGATGAAAAATCGTAAATCTCGAATGAAATCGAGTTAGTTTATAATAACGTGGTAACTTTAAATATATTTTAAAAATTATTCCCTTTGCGGATAAGAATGTAATTGAGATACTTTGAATTAATTTAATTGAGACAAAATGCGTGATACAAGAAATCTTTATTAATATTGAAATGGAAACAGAACAAGTATTATAAAAAAAACAACAAAAGGTTTTTGCAAAATAACCAATACCTCCCCGCTCCGTTACATTACATGAATTAATCACTGTTTACGAAAGTCAACATCATGATACATAAAAGTTTATAAAGATGATACATAAATGTTTTATAAAAATCATTCATTTACAAATACCAATATAACAATAAGGTTTTTTACACAAGAGTAATATAATTGTGAATATCAACAGTTATTAATTGTCAAATCATCAATGTGACTCGACTCAAGCTAGATTAGATTGAGGATTCGGTTTCGGCTAAGTTGATGTCTCCATAGTCAAGGGATTCTGTTCTTCGAAAGGCTTTATTTTGTATTATTCTATGCGTGGTACTTATGTATATTTTTTTATGTACATTTGATATTGAATATAATTATATATATTATTGGTGGTAAGCATTGGGTGGGGATCCCAACAAAATAAATAAATTATGAAAGAAATAAAGATATTAAAATTAAAAATGTTCAATATTAATACATAATTAAGCATAGAAACAATTCAATTGGTTTTTTAAACCAATCATGAAAAATTAGCTTTACCATTATTTGTTCAACTACAAACTGAGTTGACATTGAAACAATAATAGAAATACGGCTCTCGTTTTTAGCGATTGAATAAGAATTGGAAGAAAGATTATGGAATTGAAAATAGGTTACAATTTAGACATAGATGAGCTTATAAATTGGATTATACTGTTGGGGTTGATAAGTTTTATTATCGATCTCTGATTTTTCCCAACTTATGAGCTTATGTTTATGTTTTTAAACACCTGACTCCAAAGGTGCTGTGTAACTATGCTTCGAAAACAACAAGTTATTATTTAAAGTTTATTAAGATATATTTGAATAATACAAGATATATTTGAATAATAAATCACAATCTATAAGTTATAAATAATGTTCAATAAAATGTTGTTTAATAAATTAAGACAAACAACCAGGCTAGGCTTGGGGGTTTATTTTGATTATCGATTAGTTAAAGATTTTATTGACTCTATGTAGATAGAGCTTGGTGCTTTTTAGGTGAAGTCTCTTAGGTTTCCCTGTAAGAGCCCTA
>JBBMOY011425866.1:0-14649 GCA_037951405.1 Platydemus manokwari | reverse complement strand
TGGTATTGAATTGTTCTCTTATTATTGAGTGTTTTATTTATTGTTTTATGTATTATGTCAAAAATCTAACAACGGAGGAGATGAACGAAGCGAAGAGGTTAAAATAGTTAAATAAATAATAAATAATAAAATCAATAATAAACAAAATAATAAATAATAAAATTGATAATAACTTATAAAGATAAATAATAACATTAATAATAAATACCAAAGTTAAAAGAAGGCAAGTTAATATAAGAAATATTAATTAAAATAGATAATAAGGTTAAATTAGGTAAAGCCGGTAAATTATCTAGTTGGAATATGAAGGAAAGTTGATGAGAAAAATTAATCAAAATAAAATTTAACATGAACTGTAAGTGAAAAATCGGTGAGAAAAATCAAACAAAGTAAAATTAAACAGGAAGCTAAGTGAGAAAATTCGTCATGAAAAGCTGTGAGAGAAAAATGGACATGACCAGGCGCGTATAAATAGCGGCGCTGGTCATAGAAGAATATCCATAACAAACACATTAATTTACGAGTTAAGTTGTGACAGAATAGAAAGGAATTATTACAACTTATCAAGAGAAGCATTTGGTATTAAATGAAGAAGCACTTTAAAGCGAAGAGACTTTTTGGCCGGAAAAAAAAGATTAATTGCGGGAAATTTAACGACGCTAAGTGGATATTTATCGAAATAGGAGTTTTTATTTGGGAGATACTTTCATTCAAGAGCTAATATTAAGAATTATTAACCTTATTGTTTTGTTTTCATTATTCATTATTGCTCACTTAGAATAATTATTGTGTCTGTTAATAATAGTTTATAAAGTCAATTATCACTAATATTTTGCTCATTTATAATAATACTATAACCATTGATAATTAATTCTAACTTTACAGTTGGTTTTATATTAGAAGTGCTAACGATAATAACTCTCTCCGCATTTTTTTAATATCTTCGTCCGTTGCATGGATTACCTGTTAATCGCTGAGGCGAGGACGGGATATTATTCCAATACCTTTACGCTCTTTTTCATAATAATTGTTCAACTCAATTTTCTCAAATAGATATTTTTAAACCCATCATCGCGTTCGGTTTCTATATAATTCATTGAATCTATTGATACAAATAAAAGCTGATCAAGGGAGAATCATAACATCACATATTTAAACAGATCATTTATTATTTTGGCTGATAATCATTGAGAGAGGTTTTCGTAATCACATATGATTACTTTTCAGGCTCAAAATGACTCAGTTTCCTTTGCGCTCAATTCTCAACTTAATATTAAACTATTTTCCAACAGTTCGGTCTTCAATACCGGTTGTTGAAGCCCCAAGCGCGACTCGAAAAAACAAAAAAAAACAAAAATTTTATTTAATAAAAAGTGGTGCCTCGAACTTATTTCTAAGGGAGAAGAGGAGCAATAAATTGCTTGAATTGATTAAATTTAATGTGAGCTGAATTGATTGAATCCAGATTAGGGTTGAATCAATTGAGTCAGTCGATTGTAATAGTAATCAATTGAGTAGATAATAAATCAAGTGTTTATTAAAATATTTGCAAATATTTGCTTGATAGAACTAAAATTGTATATTCTATATTTTGAAAGTTATTGATTACGTAATCATACATATTATTTTATATATTGTTATACTGGTATAATAAATACAGTCAAACTGTCTAAGAGAAGGGAATTTATAAGTGATATAGCGAAGTTAATAAAAGAGGCACAAGATACTCGAATAATAACCGAAGTTTATCAAGAAGTCAATCGTTAGCAAGGGAAAAAATAGATACTGAATCAACGTATAGTCTAAACGAAATACAAATAAGTGGTGATATAAGTGAACACACGACACAATCGGGGGATAGTAATTCAAATTCTAAAGAAAATAGTGATTTAAGTTTACGAAAAATAATAATTGATAGTGATATAGAAATACATAGAGACGAAGATATGAGTAACGAGAGTAATAATTAGAATAATAGTAATAATAATAATAGTAATATGTCTAACAATGAGTTCGGTAAATTAATTTATTTGCCTATAACCCCATTTGAGGGTCTGCAAGAATTGTTTGTCGATTTTTTTGATGAGTTCGAGCGGATTGCTACGGCTTATGGATGGAATAATAATAATAAAATAATGCGGTTGCCGCTATATTTAAAGGGCTATGCCCTCCAAGAGCATCAACAGATGATGCAGGCAGATAAAAATTTACAAGGGAAAGAAGTAACTTTTAAGGATATAATTAAGGGAATAGTATTGGATTCGAATATTATGTCAGACAATTTTTGGATCGATATCAGCGTTCAGGAGAAGGAGAACAAGAATATGCAATGGAGTTGACCAAGTTAGCGGAAAAGGCATATGATGATACATTGATCACAAAAGATGGAAGAAGAAGAATAATTATGGACCAATTTAAAAGGGGAATTAACAGTGCATTCAAGAGCACGCTGGCAATAGCAGAATGCTCAACATTAGAAGATTTGATATTAAAAGCGCGCCAATTGAAATTAACTTGTGGCATGGGTTTTTCTACAAATCCTCACTGTGGGATGAGTTTCCCTGCGGTGAATGCCATAACATTTGCGGAACCGGAGCGATTAAGCTCGCCGCCAAAGTCGAGTCAAAGGGTGACTAAGGAAGACAAAAAAACCCTGATTTGAATGTGAAATGGTCCGAATTGAGTAGAATTTTGACACAATTTCAAGATAGCCCGAAGTGGAATGTTAATAAAGAGTACGCGAGAAATCAGGACAACAATAGGAATAATAATTATAGTAATTATTTAATTTAATTATCGACAAAGTGATCGAAGATACAATGATAATGGATATCGAAGATATAACAATAATAATTATAGGCGAAATTACCAAAGATATAGTGACAATAGGTATAACGGTGATAGAAATGGATGTCAAAATAGGAATAATAATGATAATGTGAGCAGAAGCCCAGCGAATAATCGCATTTCCAGGGGGAATAACAATAAGTATGCACAATTTAACAGTCAAAATTTTGATAATCAAGGGAGGAACTATAAAGGCAATTACAATAATTATTATAATAATGAAATGCAAAGGGCTAATAGACCCAGAAGTCAGTCAGCAGAAGGATACAATAAGAGAAATTATAACAGCAATCAAACAAAATATATTAATTATGGGAGAGACAGGATGAATAGCAACAAAAGAATCCAGTGTGAATGTTGTAACAAATTTGGACACACCATAACCACATGCAGGCAAAGGCAGAATAATTCACAAGAATCCCAAAAAGCAATAGAAGCAGTGGCGCATAGCGATGTGGAGACGTTAAGGAAAGAATTAGCAAATTTATCAACTCGATTAGCAGAAGTAGTCGATCCCAAGGTAGTGTGCATGAATATAGAATATGAAGATTTTAATAAGAAGAAGAATAAGGAAAACAAACCATTAACGATAGTGGAGAAAGTAAATAAGATGGTACAATTAGTGGAGAAGGATGAAATATCTCAGGCAAAAGAAATATTAATTAAGCTGTAAGATCACGTCTTAATGGCAGATGATTTAACCTATCAATAGGTGGAGCAAGCAGCTCGATGGGGAAGATTAGTCCCCCATAAAACAGCATTGCAAAAACCGCTGAGGATAAACATATGGGCAACGGAGGGGCCACAGGAGCACAAAATAAAAGTTACATGAAATGCATGAGCAAAGGTCGGAAAAATACGGAAATTAGTAACACAGTATATGGAAAAAGAAAATAATAAGATAGTGAAAAATATGTAGATATTTCTTAAGTTCGATGAATTACCGGATAGTGCTTATATAATAGATCAAGGTTTTTCACAATATGAGACACAATATGTATGCAATAGTTCACACCAAACCAATGCTAAAACCACCAGTGAACAATTTGAAGCCCGGACAAGAAACATTGTATTTGGAAGAATATGAAGCTCTCAACATATGCATGATTAATAGCGAACAAGAAATGGAGGCAATGAGGCAGAAAGGTGCTAGAGAGAAAGTGGAATTGTCAATAGAAATATTAGAAAATCTACCCACAGTGAAGGAATTGCAGCTGAACCTAATGGATGAGTTGTTCATTATGGAAACCCATTATGACGTTGGTTTGTAAGCCCGATAATGCTGCCGGCATTAAAACCTAAAAATAAAAGTAAAGAAGAATTCAAGCTGGTGGAGACAGAAGAGCAGTTGATTAAAAAAGAAGAGTGTGAGGAAGAAGTGTCGAACAGGGCATTAGCGGACGAAAATAGCACAATACTGTAAGTGGAATCAAAATCGGATATGAAAGGAGTCAGTTCACTAGATGAAATCAATGAGATTTGGGAAAAGAAACCAAATCTCCAATCATAAGATGTCACAGAGGAGACAGGGAGACCAGTAAAATGGTGCATAAGGAGCCAAGAATTGGAAACTGAGAAATCACAGGATAAAAAGGAGAGAGATAATGTAACAAAATTAAAAGAAAAAGATGTGCAATAAGACCAGATAACACGAAAAAAGAAATACAAGGTAGCAGTAGCACTAATATTAGAAAAAATACCAGTAAAACCAGCTTTAACAATGCCGATAATTGAAAAAATATTGCCAAAGGTATTAAACGTGCCAGGAACCTAAACAGTATATGTCCCATCAAAATTGGTAACAATGCAAGGGCATTTTACAACTAATAGGGAAGTTGGATTATCTAGGACAATATTTAGTCAATAGGGAAATTGACTATCGGAATATAGACGAGTTTGTAGAAAGACTACGAGAATGTGAAAATATGGAGACAAAGACGGGCTGTGGATGAAGCTAACGCAGGATAATAGGGATCACATTAATGTGCAAACGCTGATAGGTATATTTAGAGAATTAATAGATGAAACACCAAGTGAAAAGAGAATTAGAGAAAAAACAGAAGGAACTTTTGATACTCAGGTATGGAAGATAGTGGAGTGTGCAGAAGATTACATACGGGAAAATGAATTAGAACCTTCAAGTGTAATAATAAGATTAAAAATACTGCTAACACATGGACAAAAGTTGAGGATAGGAATGCCGTTTTTCGGGAAAAATAATGCAATTGAATTCCAACGAATAGTAGAAGGAGTCAAAACGTTAAGAAAGAGAGCAGAATACTCATTGATTCAGTTAACAGCGACAAAAAGTAAAATAATAATGGAAGAACGGGCATAAAAAATAAATGAAAAGGAAGAACGAGGGGAGATAATAGGAAAATGCAAGATATTGCCAATACCACGAGGAAGAGATATAACACTGGTGACACATCCGGAATGGGTAAATACAGGAGTAACAGATTATTTGGATAAAAAACGTGGGGAGAACAATTAATGATGGAAATATTAGAAAGCAAAGGAATATACGATAAAATGGACGACAAGGAAAAACCTGGAAGGGATGCGGAAGAAGGAGAATACAAATTAGCAATCCTGGTAGAAGATAGATATGGAATTAAAAAACAAATTCATGTGGAAATAAACTTCAATGATTCAATGAAAAAGATATACAAAGATATAGCTAAACGATGTCCAGTGTTATGGAAAGCTGAGCAAATAAAGATAAGAACACAACCAGTATACGGACATAGGGAACAAATAAAGATCACAGTCAGAGGAGGAGTAGCATTTGACGATATAGAAAGGGGAAGAGAAAATATAAGAAGAACAGAGGGAAAAGTGATAATAGAGTTCCAAATGGTAAGCGAAGAGGAGGATAGTCATTATGAGTGGATAACTACTAAAGGAAAAGAGACGGTACTAGAATTCTAATTGTTAATGGAGCAGAGATGGAAATATAAATATACAGGATGGACAGATGAATGGGTGTCGGGTGAAGATGAAATAATAATGTTTATGCAAGGAAGACAACTCATGATGACAAGAGACCTGAGGTTAAGACGTGGACAGATATACAGAATAGTGGTACTGAAAAATCCAAAGAGATATCCAAATGGAATAATAAAAAATGGGATAGTAAAGTTATATCCAGGAAGTCATTGTGAAAAATTAATGCACGAAGAGAGAAATTTAAGAAATAATAAAGGGGGAGCACTGACGGTAGATGAAAATACAAGCATAAGCGAAATATTGCAATGGGCATTAGGTTTTTGGCCAAACGAAGAACATCCCGAATGCGGAGTGGAAGCATGGCATAAGGAAGCACCAGTCACAGAAGAGGTAATATTAAGTGATTTAGGGATGACGCATAAAACGCATAATAGTGCGCATGAAATTGCGCATTATAGTGCGTATTATTATAAAAAAAGAAGCGAATGGCGGAAGGAAGAAAAAAGGAGTTTAAGGAAGTAAATATGATGAGTTGCGTCAAGAGGCCGGATGCAAGAGATAAAATGGAGCGGGTGCAGGCAATAATATCAATATTAGGAGAAGAAAAAAGGAGAAGAAAAGTTAGTAAAAAAGGGACTAACAAGGACGGATGCAATCAAAATGAGTCAAGAGGTAATAGCATTCAAGTATTTACAACTTAAGGAGAGAAAATACTACCCAAACCCTTTACTGTGTGGAAGGACATTCATTAGGATACGGGAGAAGTTAAGAAGGATAAGTATGCCAGAGGAAATTATATATGAATTAAATAAACTAATAATACAGTATGAGCAAGGGAAACAAGTTGAGTTATGGAGATAGGCTCAAAGAGAACAACTAAAGGAAAGGGAAAGAGAATTTCCTCAAGGAGACACCGATAAATGTAACGGGATTAAGAGGAAATTTACCTAAAAGATAGTGAGGGAGAGCAAATGCAATAAGACATGGAATTACATATGTCTACATCAGTTCAACTGATTAGGAAGTTGATAATATTGGATTAGCCGGGGAGTTGGAAAAAATAAAAGGAAAGGTGAAATTGAGGTTTAAGGACAAAAGGATGGCAGAATGGAAATGTATAGGAGAATACATAAAAAATGACAAGGGAGATTCATGTTTAGCCATCGATATAATACCAGAAGAGGCCAAGAGAATTTAACATGATAAATAGGGAAAGCTCAGAAGGAAACAATGAAGGAATATATTAGACAAAACTTTTTAATGACAGAACATGTCAATAAATTAAGCATTACTCTTTATAATAAGGGGATGAGACTGAAAAGTAGGGATCTGTTAGAACAATACCATTTAAACCGGATAATTCTAAACAATTTAGAAGTCTAAATGTAGAAGTAGGAGTTTTAATAAAGAACCGGTCGAAAAAGAAAAAAGGGAGCTATATATAAATGCTAATCAGATAATAGGGGTAGATTTGGATGAAGAAGAAGTTACTCCGGTAACAAAAAGTAGTGAGGAGAAATCTCCAAAATCAGCAAACTCTAAATGAAGTGAGTTAAATTCCAATGAGGATTTCCTAAAGGCACTAGAATTAAGAACAAAGAAAGAAAACAGCATAATGAATATGGTGGAAAGAGTGCCAAAGAATCAACTACAAAAATAAGTAGAAAAGAAATATTTGTGTTTAGGATGCATAGGAAAGCAAAAACATAAATACCCAAATAGGAAAAGTACAGCAGGGAAAGGGAACTACGAGAAAATGTAATGAAACAAATACAAGAAGAAAGAAAAGCGTCACTGGCACTAAAAAATAGTATCAGCAGAAAACAGGAAGGGGTATCGAGGAAGAAAATAGTATATCCATATAGGGAAGGAGAGTGTAGTAAAACAATAGAAGAAGAGGAGGACGTCATATTAGAGGAGATAAGTGATCAAGAAAAAGAGATAATAGAGCCATCAAGAAAAGAAGAGGAGGAGTTGCCGGAAGTGCTGGGAGAAGTAAATCATGATAGATATGGTAATCATGAAGAACTATTCCAATATTTTGATCAAGAATTATTAAATGAAAGCCAACAAACACATACGGCACAACAAACTAATGCAGAAACCAAAGACAAAAGCATATCCACACGAAAACCTAGGGGGAGACCAGTAGGATCAACAAACAAAGCAAAAAACCCAGAGCCGGTCAGGGTATCCTCAAGCAGAGTAGAAGATAATAATCCAAGCACCAGTGCACCAGCCTTTCAGCATCAGTCGGAGAATAAACTCAAAAGTGGAGACAAGGAGATGGAAAAGATGAGACAGTAAACAAGTTACCATGCATGCTTAAATGGAACGAACAGGAACAAGTAAATATACTAAAGAATCTAACAAAACCAATTAAGAATTCATTAAAAGAAATGCAACAATGCAATAACAAGGATGAATTAAAAATAGTGATGCAATCTTTAAATGAAGGGGAAAAGACAGTGGGAAAAATAGCAGTCACGTTGAGAACATTAAGTAATCACGTGTATAAGAGTGTAATAAACATAGACGAAGGAGCAGAAATAATATACGATGAATACGAAGACATGGTAAAGGAGTTGGGGGATGGACTCCAGTAGTTACTACGTTATTAAAGGGAATGAAAAAGCCAAAACGTGAACAACCAGTACTAGGAGTAGGGTTAACATTGGCCACAATAGTTCAGACGCTATTCGCGATATATGTAATAAGCAGTATAGGGGGAGCAAATTTCGGAATAAGTGGATATGATTGTAGCAAACCACGATGGGGGAAGAAATATTCTCTATTGGATATTGAACAATGCTCAGAGGCATATCCAGTAAATATTACACAGTTAAAACCAAAGGAAATGTATGTGTATCAGGAATCAGAGTTTCTGTTTGAAAAAGCAAGGGAATGCAAAATTGCATATCAAGAAATGCTTTTCCATTGTTCATATAAGAGAGGAGGATACACAGTAACACTGGTACAAGCATGGCTGACAGTACTAGAAATACCTTCAGTGGAAAGTTGTAAAGCTGCATTCGAAAAGGGAATTTATCAAATACCAAAAGGAATACAAGTAGTGGTATCACCAGGACGAATACAATAAATCAAAAAGGATGGTCTAGTCATGGAGGATATTGCAAAGGAGGTGACTACATGATAGATGGAAAGGTAGTAAAAAATGGCATATGGACACTACATTATAGAATTGCAAGAATATCAAACCACCTTGGATGCAAAAACCAGGAAAATGACTACATGGACACATTGTGAATATGACAATTCAGCATGTGATTCGGGAGAATCATTAATAATGTACAAGAGTAATCCATACAAATGTCCATTAACGTTGCTCAAGAAGACGGAATTTAGAGAAATTAAAGGAAAAATATTTAAGGAAACTAAAACATTCGCTAGAGTAGTAGGGGAAGTCATTTATACCTTCCAGTGTAAAATGGTAAACAACTTATTGGTCAAAAAACATGAATACTGCACCAACGATATGCCAATCATATATAACGCAAAAAAGAATTTTTACAACCAGTAACAAGAATCATCTTGAGCGAAAATTACAAAGCCGCGAGAATAGAGGTGTGTTCAAACGTTATGTCTTCAGTATTTAAAACGGATGATGGAATATGGGTGTCTACGGAGGATAAGAAATCAAGAGCGAATGTATTAATTTTGAACGACGGAAGTCATACAACAGATGAGACACTTATTAAGTTACTAAGCAGAAGAATACCATACAAGATATTAGAAGAAGCAGAAAAGCAGATACGACACATGGAAGCGTTTGGATTCATAAGAAAAAGTTCGTCACAATATAAAACGTATATGGTTCCAGTAAAGAAGAAAGATAAAGAAGTGCGATTATGCGTAGATTACAGGGAGTTGAATAAGAAAACGAAGCAGGATGAATTCCCGTTGCCAAATATGAGGGATATATTTGATAAGTTAAACGGAGCAAAATATTATACCAAGTTAGATTTAAATAAAGGATATAATCAGGTAAAGTCACCGAGGAAGACATAGAAAGAACAGATTTTTGTCTAGGAGAGGGATTATATGAATATATAAAGGTGCCTTTTGGATTAACAGGAGCACCAGCAACGTTTCAACGACTTATGAATACGGTGTTAACAGATGTACCACATGCTATGGTTTACATAGGCGATATATTAGTTTATTCCGAAAACTTTGACGACCATTTTGTAGATATAGGAAGAGTATTTTTAGGCTCAAAAAGTCGGGATTAAAAATAAAATCCACTAAATGTGAATGGGCAAAACCATCACATAATATCAACAAAGGGAATAGCACCAGACCCGGCAAAAGTAGGAAAAATAGCTAAGTTCCCAGAGCCAAAGCACGTATTGCGATGCCAATTTATGACCCGGTGAAGAAAGCAGCAGAAGAATATAAACAGATTAGAAATAAAAAAGATAAAAAAGAAGGAGTTGAAAAGGAAAAAGGAAAAGGAAAAGGAAAACGCAGTAAAACGGAAAGCCGGTTAAGGATAAAATGGGGAAAGGAGCAGCAACAGGCTTTTGAGACATTAAAACGAAATCTAACGCAAGCCCCAATATTAAGATACCCAAATATGGAGAAGCCGTTTAGAATAATGACCGATGAAAGTGGAGACGCTTTTGGAGCGGTGTTAGGACAGCAAGACGAGGGAGAATCGGATCACACAATAGCTTACGCCAGCAGATCGCTAAAGAGAGTGGAAAAAATGAAATGTATAGCAATAATATTTGCATTGAAAGAATTCAGACAATATATATATATATATGGAACGAAAATAATATTAAAAATAGACTTTCAACCATTAGAGAGCCTTATGAAGCATAGGGATACATCGAGCAGGTTAATAGAATGGGCACGTAAACTACAAGATCATAATATAATAATAGTATACAGATCAGGAAAATCAAACGCCAATGCAGATTCATTATCACGAATACCAGAATGCAAGGAGGGAAAATCAATATTAGAAATAAGAAGAATCCGAATAGGAAAATAAGACGAGGAGAGAAATGAAGGAAATGCAAAGTAAGGTAGAAGAAATTAAAGAGAAAATGAGGGAATTTGAGGAGAAAGCAAATGAAATGAAAAACAAGTGGGACAATGTGGAGACGATACAAGGACGAATAGAGGAGTTACAACAGGATCAGAAAGAAATGAAAGAAATGCATGAAGAAGCGAAGAAAATGAATTTAACAATAAAGAAATACAATGAGTGGGTAAGAGAAAATGAGTAAATGGAGAAAGAAACGGAAGAGGAGGAAGTCCTGGAGATAGACGAGGAAGAAGACTTCGAGATAAAACTGGAAGTGGAGACACCAGTACCATCGCCGAAAACAGGAGGGGGGAGAAAAGTTGAAAAGGACAAGAGGTAGCAACATCGACAATGGAGTTATGGGATGCCACATCAGATGTGAATATAGACAGTAGTATCCGATTGGCACATATCCCGCCAATCATCCTGAAAATGAATAAAGAGAAAGCTAAAAACCGTGGCAAGCCCCGAAAATTGTTTCAAAGCCACAAGGACGAGGCTTTTCGAGCCCCGAAATAATATTGGGAGTCACCCCTACAAAACCCCAAAAACTCCCAAAGCACCTATAGATCCTACAATATAAACAAACACCTCACAAATCATATAATATAATTCTATTATGCAGCTCTACAAATCATATAAAAATAATCCCATTATACATATAGTAATATAACAAACAATTAATCATCATAATCCTGATTATAGACAGCGTAGATGTTCAAATTCAAGCCTGCCTCCAATTGACAATATTAGTGTCTGTTTCAATGTGACTTTTTCATCTTATATAATTTATTATATTGTTTAGGTCTGTCTCAATAGTCAGTATTAGTATGTACACCCATGTCAAAATCTAACACACATAATGATCAGATAATATTTTAGAATTGATTCATCTACAAGTTTCATATTTTAGCTTCACAAATCGTTTAATAGTTCAGATTATTCATTATTATGAGAACTCCATTAACACCTGTTTTTGAATTGTAATAGATTTTTAAATCTTTCGTTAAAAGATATCCAAGAATAAAGAGTATTATAAATAACAAAAGCGAGGTGATTACCAAAATATCAGAATCACAAATCCCCTGTGCCCATTTCCGAATAAATCAATCACAAAAATACACGAATCGATTCAAAAACCAGTTGTGCTGCCTGATTATATTTGACTTGCAATTTTAATAAAATCTTTTTGAAAATTGGCTTCCTTTATATTGTAATATCATGGATATTTCTCTCAAACGCAACATAACACAATTACATGTTCCATCACATATTTCAACCAATAGAATATCATTTAATCACGATATTTTATCACCACACACACACGCCGATGACTGGGGTTACGCCATAAATCACAAACACAATCACGAGATTATTTGTCACCATTTCATTCACGCGCCATTATCCAATAAATTAAAACAAAAAAATAAAATCTTTATTTCTTTCGAAATGCTTTGAATCCTTTATTGAACTTGATGTTGGAATTATCGATCAATGCTCGGCTGGGAATGCTTGACATAATAGCAGAACGCCAATCACCATTTGATTCTCGAGCCAATTTCATAATATTAAATGATTGGTCTAAAGTGAGTGCCTTTCTACCAGTTTTCCATTCAACATATCGATCAATGGGAAAACATCGATGTTCGATTCCTACATTATTGAATTTTCATCCTCAAACACACAACAGCAACACACAAATCAGGACATACTTTCTCTCCTTGCTCTAGACAAACTTAAAGGTGCATTGGAGCATTTATCAACAATGCCTCCAATAATATAGATCGCATCGTGATCATATTCGCCTTCCTGAAAGAAATTCGTGGAATCGGGTGACAAATATATTAATCTGCGATCAGGATATAAATCTAAATAATGCTTCTCACTGATTATTAATGGCAAATCTTCTAATTTTTTAAAGGGGCAATTAGTCTACAAGAAAATAGATTTCATTTTATCACATCACATCATCATCATCATAATAATAATAATGGCTATTTATTTCATTCACAATTCATCACACACAACAAATAACAAATCAAAATTCATCTCTCTCTCACTATATATATAGCGATACAAATATAACAAGAATGATTTACACTACTAACCGTATCAATAGGAATAAATGTATTCGCTAAATCGAAATATGTCACACTATTAGGCCGTAAATTAGGAATTACAATTTGAAAAGGTTCAGCTAAATCTTTATTAGATGCATAACAATAATTGATCTGTTTAGCTAAATTTTTAATTTCATTTCGGTACATGTCATCTTCAAACGATACGTCAATTATAATCTCTTGATAATTTAGTCTAATCGCTTGGAATAACTGATTTGTTTCCAAAATTTTCACCGTTTTATTTGAATATTTCGGATAAAATTGATTTTTGGCATGTGTAAGCTCCTATTAATTAAAAATTACAATATCAATAACACAAATCACTAACTTCCTCAAACACTACTGGAGTTTTTTTAACAGATTTTTTAATGACTTCATTTTCTTTTATAAACTCCTTTTTAGCTAAAAATTTATAATATTTCATTTGCTGACTATTAGATAAGCAGAGCAGTTCTAAATAATCATAATCTCGAAGTAACTTTGGAACTAAGCATCCTTTTGATAACAAGAACTGATGTTGAACCTTTATCTGGTCTAATTTTTTAGCATCATCTTCTGTTAAATTATTTAATAATTCTGAGGCCGGCACATTTCTATTGAATAAGTAACTATTAACTTGGATTCTGGTTTTAACATTACATTGAATAGTACAATGTATATGTTTTACTAATTTAATACCAATCTTATTATTTAAAAAATTAATATTGCTGAAAATCATTGAAGAAAAAACACTTAATTTGAACATGTTTCTCAATGTTTATATTCTTAATAAAAGCGATTAATTAAACAATAATGTATTGAGATATTAAAATCGTTGTTCTTCGCCAATGTCAAATAATTTAAATTTTTGATAAAAACATTGCTTCTTAGAATTTTTATTTTCTTATCTTAATTATTTACATTTAATTCTTATGTAACAACTTAAAATAATTATAATTTCTAATTAAATTTATTTTTTATTTTTAAATAATTTATTAATCTTTCACGTTATAATTATTACCTAAAAGCTACCTTCCCATGTAATTTCGAAACTAGAGCGAAATTTTTCAAAAATTATTATAACATTAAATCTTGAAACTTAAAATAACTTTTTTCAAAAGTAAAATTACACTAAAACGATATGAATTTGGGTTAGGGTATAAGAGCATGGCAAATTCAGAAAATTAAGCTGTTATAACTTCAGCATTTGATTTAACTATTTTTATTATGTACTTATTTAACTTCAAACATAATTAAGAAAATAATTAACTTAAATAATTTATTTCATGAAATCATTTATAATCATTATTACGTTGTATTCGTGGTCTATATCGATATTTTATCATTATTATTATTACTCTTGATACATTTGAGTAATGTCTGAGTTCTAAGCACGAAAAGGTTACAATTGGCCTAATAATATGATGTTCTTTCGCCTGGATCAACTCTAATCAACGTGTAGAGACGGAATGAGTGGCTCTAGACACTGCTTCATAAAGTTACGATTATTTACCAAACTTTTAACTTCTAATTGCTTCAACAGCATCCTACCAAAGGTAATGAGATGATTTTGAAGATGATGTCATTTACCAAAATGATATAGGACCTTTGGTACCTGCCAATGAAAAAATAAAAACACTACTATATTACGAATACAAATTTATTGCTAGCACAAAAATTACAAAGATACACTAATTA